>CM054057.1:714850713-714964159 GCA_028641055.1 Alopecurus myosuroides | reverse complement strand
GCAATGGGGTTCAAGCATTTTGTGTGGGCCCACATTGCCAAGTGTGGCTTACATTCTCATCTCTGGTATTCCAGGCATCCTAGGTGGAAGGGAACAATGTTCTGGACCGAAAGTGCCCGGAAACGGCTTCGACATAAGATTGGTAGGCAACTTGAGAATGGAAGCGGCTTTTTGAGATCCCACACGTGCAATGTTGCTGAAATGCAGCGAGGTTCTTGGAATGCATCATGATTTCGACTTTGGGCATGGGAAACAACAAGTTGGCCAAGGAAATCCCCGTTTTCGGCCGTTCCTTCCGCTTTCGAAGGCAATATAAAACCAGATCACGCATCGCCCACTCATGGGCAGGGGTAACAAGGTGCAGTGTTGCATGTGGAGTGAGTTGCTTCGAGTGGGTTGTAAGGATGCCCCAGGTGTCGATGCTGGCATGCAAGAGCGAGAAGCGGCGAGAATCGTCCGGGTTAACGTCCGGTGCTTCGACGCCACCCAGCGCAACGGCGGCACCATACAAGTCCTGCAATGGGGTTCAAGCATTTTGTGTGGGCCCACATTGCCAAGTGTGGCTTGAAGGGAATATGCCCGAGAGGCAATAATAAAGTGTTTATTATGTTATTCCTTGTTTATGATAGATGTTTATTTCTCATGCTAGAATTGTATTAACCGGATTCGTTGATACATGTGTGATTAATAAACAAACCAACGTTCCTAGTGAAGCCTCTCTTTTAACTAGCCCGTTGATTAAACAGATGATCAAGGTTTCCTGATCATGAACATTGGATGTTGTTGATAACGGGGTCATGTCATTAGGAGAATGACATGATGAACTTAAACCCTAAACTAAGTATAACAATACGATCAAGTCATTTAGTTTTGTTGTTATGTCTTACATTCGGAGTAACATTATTCCTTAGACCATGAGATCATGTTAATCACTAATACGGAAAGAATACTTTGATGACATCAAACATCACACCGTAAAAGGGTGACTATAAAGGTGGCATTGGATATTCGGAAAGTATTGGTTGAAGCTCATGGATCGAGAATGGGATTTGTCCATCCAATATGACGCATAGATATACTCAGGGCCCTCTCGGTGATATCACATCAACACCGCTTGCAAGCAAGTGATTTGATCACTAGGATGTTATATCACGGGAACGAGAAAAGAGTACTTGTCGGATAACGAGATCGAACAAAGTATAGTGGATACCGATGATCGGATCTCGGACAAGTAATATATCGCGAGACAAAGGGAAATCGTTACAACGTTGAAAGGTTCACACGATCACGAGAGTCATCGTTGAATATATAGGAGTCATCACGGTTTTCCAGACCCCGCTGTTTATTATTGATCGGAGAGGAGTCTCGATCATGTCTATAATATTCACGAACCGTAGGGAGACACACTTAAGGTTCGATGAAGCGTTTAGAGAGGATACGGAATACCGAAGAATATTTTGGGCAGCTCCGGAATTGTTTCGGGGAAAATTGAAATAGTTCAAGGGGTTTTTCGTCGAACGGTTGTTAATAGAATTAACAAATGGTTCGAGGTGCTGCATGCAAATGTTTGTTAATGGAATTAACAAATATAAAATAAAGAAATAAAAATGTTTTATTTATTTATTAAAGAAAAACCTTTGGATTTTCCAAGTGGGAAATTAAGGGAATTTTGAGTGGGTTTGAGTGGAGCTTCCACTCACATGAAGAGAGGAAGGGGTGGGGGCACCCATGGCTGGCCGCACCCCCCCTTGGGCTGCCTCCCCCTCCCCTATAAAAGGAGGGTGAGGGCTCTCTCTTCCACACACACTTGCTCACACATTTTTCCTTCCATCCGCTGCTCCATTCCATGGTCTCCGGCATGGCGAAGCCCTGACCGTGGGATTCTTCACCACCACCACGCCGTCGTGCTGCTGGAATTCCGGAGGGATCTTCTACTTCCGCAACCCGCTGGAACGAGGGAACGGAAGTCTTCATCGAGCTGAACGTGTGACCGATTACGGAGGCACCGCCGGATTGCGGTGCTCTTCTTCTCGCTCGGGATCGGCGTGACGACTACGCCAACCACGAGATCTTTTCTCGTACCACTTTGAGTCTTCGAGGGTATGTTATCTCAAGACTCTCTTTCTCCCCGTTGCCTTTCATCTCATAGATTAGATCTTGGCCATTTGGGTTTATCGCGTGTAGGAAAATTTTTGTTTTCTATGCTACGTTCCCCTTCAGTGGTATCAGAGCCGGATCTATGCGTAGATGAATTGTACGGGTAGAACACATAGGAGTATGTGGGCGTTGATGATCATGTTTTGTCTCTTTGAGTATTTTATGATCTTAGTGGCATAGTAGGATGAAGCGGCCCGGACTAACTTTACATGTCCACGTACATGAGACTTGTTCCACAACTGACATGCAACTTGAATTGCATAAGTGGCTTGCGTGTGTCGGTTTCTCCTACTATAGTTAAGATCTAATCTACAAAGGGTTGTTCAAAATATGTTTTATCAACGTTGTGGTTTTTTGTACGTAGATATGAACGGTTCTATCCTCGTAAGCCCAAAGCCACGTAAAATATGCAAAAATAAATTAGAGGCGTCTAACTTGTTTTTGCAGGGCATGTGATGTGATATGGTCAATGTTACAAACGTTATGTATGAGATGATATCTTTTGTAAATTATTGACATACCGGCTGGAGCCATATGGTTGTCTTATTTTATGGCCTGCGTGCTGTATGTCATATCCATGTGATATGTTGTAATGGACAATCAAGATGGAGGTGCCACGGACCTTGGTGCCACGCCGGTAGAATGATGGAGATCATACCATGATGCACAAGATGGAGATCAAGTGCAAGAAGGACCATATCATATCACATTATCCATGCATGTGATGTTTATCCTTTTATGCATCTTATTTGCTTAGATCGCGACGGTAGCATTATAAGATGATCCCTCTCACTTAATATCAAGATAATAATGTGTTCTTCCTTAAGTATGCACCGTTAACAAAGTTCGTCGTTTCGAGACACCACGTGATGATCGGGTGTGATAGACTCAACGTTCGCATACAACGGGTGTTTTCAAGCCTAGCATGTACAGACATGGCCTTGAAACACATGCAATACAATGGTTCTACTTGGCGAGCCTAGCATGTACAGACATGGCCTCGGAACACGTAACCGAAAGGTAATCATGAGTCTTATGAATGATATGATGAACATGTTGATGTTCGCCTTTGCAACTACACCGTCTCACGTGATGATCGGTTTCGGTGTAGTGAATTTGGTTCGTGTAATCACTAAAGACAACTAAGAGGGATGTTGTTTTTGAGTGGGAGTTCATGGGATAATTTTAGAATTAACTTGAACTTAATTTATCATAAACATAGTCTAAATAGTCTTTGCAAATATGTTGTAGATCATGGCACCACCTACCTTCAATTTCAATATGTTCATGGAGAAAGAGAAATTAGCGAACAATGGAAGCAACTTTACCAACTGGGCACTTAACCTGAGGATTCTCCTCACCGCTTGCAAGAAGCTCTATGTGCTTGATGCACCTCTAGGTGACCAACCCGCTGATGATGCTTCTGATGAGGATAAAAATATTTATCTGACTCAACAAGAAGACCACAGTATAGTTCACTGCGGCATCCTCTATGGATTAGAGCCAGAGCTGCGAAAACGTTTCGAGAACAGCACTGCTTATGCCACAATGGGAGAATTGAAAATGATTTTCGATACCCATGCCGCAGTTGAGAGTTATGACGCTTCAGAAAAGTTCTTTAGCTGCATAATGGAAGAGAACAGCTCCGTTAGTGAGCACGTACTCAAAATGTCTGCGTACGCTGATAAGCTCATAGCCTTGGGAATATCGATTCCCATTGAGCTAGGGATACATCGTGTTCTCCAATCTCTGCCACCTAGTTACAAGAACTTCGTGATGAACTATAATATGCAGAGCATGAAGAAGTCTCTTCCTGAGCTTCTCTCGATGCTTAAAACTGCTGAAGTGGAGATCAAGAAAGAACATCAAGTGTTGATGATCAATAAGACCACTAGTTTCAAGAAAGGCAAGTCAAGGGTAAACTTCAAGAAGGGTGGCAAATCTGTTGCTACTGAGAAGAAAACCAGGCATGGCCCTAAGTCTGAGACTGAGTGTTTCTATTGCAAGGGTACTGGCCACTGGAAGCGCAATTGCCCCAAGTATCTGGCAGATAAGAAGGCCGGCAAAGTGAACAAAGGTATATATGATATACTTGTTATTGATGTGTACCTTACTAGTACTCGCAGTAGCACCTGGGTATTTGATACTGGTTCGGTTGCTCACATATGTAACTCGAAACAGGAGCTGCAGAACAAGCGACCACTAGCAAAGGATGAGGTGACGATGCGTGTCGGCAATGGATCAAGATTGATGTGATCGCCGTCGGGACGCTACCTCTACGTCTACCATCGGGATTAGTTATAAACCTCAATAAATGTTATTTGGTGCCCGCATTAAGCATGAATATCATTTCTGGATCTTGCTTAATGCGGGACGGTTATTCCTTTAAGTCCGAGAACAATGGTTGTTCGATTTATATGAATAATATCTTTATGGTCATGCACCTGAGAAGAATGGTTTATTTCTTTTCAATCTTGATAATGTTGATACATATTCATAATGTGAATGCCAAAAGAATTAAGTTAAATGATGATATTGCTACTTATTTGTGGCATTGCCGCTTAGGTCATATTGGTGTTAAACGCATGAAGAAGCTCCATTCTGATGGACTCTTAGAATCACTTGATTATGAATCATTTGAAACATGTGAACCATGCCTTATGGGCAAGATGACTAGAACCCCGTTTTCTGGATCTATGGAACGGGCGACAGACTTACTGGAAATCATACATATTGATGTATGTGGACCAATGAGTGTATCGGCGCGCGGTGGATATCGTTATTTTGTCACTTTCACAGATGATTTGAGTAGATATGGGTATATTTACTTAATGAAACACAAATCTGAAACGTTTGAAAAGTTCAAAGAATTTCAGTGTGAAGTTGAAAATCATCGTAACAGAAAGATTAAATTTCTACGATCTGATCGTGGAGGTGAATATCTAAGTTACGAGTTTGGTATGCATATGAAACAATGTGGAATAGTTTCACAACTCACACCTGCCGGAACACCACAGCGAAATGGTGTTTCCGAACGTCGTAATCGTACTTTATTAGATATGGTTCGGTCTATGATGTCTCTTACAGATTTGCCACTATCGTTTTGGGGTTATGCACTAGAGACCGCTGCATTCACTTTAAATAGGGCACCATCTAAATCCGTTGAAACGACACCGTATGAATTATGGTTTGGAAACAAACCTAAGCTGTCATTTCTAAAAGTTTGGGGATGCGATGTTTATGTGAAGAAGCTTCAACCTGATAAACTCGAACCCAAAGCGGAAAAATGCGTCTTCATAGGATACCCTAAAGAAACAATAGGGTACACCTTCTATCACAGATCCGAAGGCAAGATTTTTGTTGCCAAGAATGGATCCTTTTTGGAGAAGGAGTTTCTCTCGAAAGGTGTGAATAGTAGGAAGGTAGAACTCGACGAGGTTGTTGAACCTTCTCTTCTTGGAATGGCGAGTAGCGCAGCGCCGGAAGTTGTTCCGGAGCCGACCCCGTCAGATGAAGAGAGAGTTAATGATCAAGATCATGAAACTCCAATAGAGGAAACTACCGCACCTCGCAGGTCAACTAGGGAGCGTGCAGCTCCTGAACTATACGGAGCTCCCGTATTAAACTTCATGGTAGATGGAGGTGATGACCCTGTGACATATGAGGAAGCGATGATGAGCCCAGATTCCAACAAATGGCTTGAAGCCATGAAATCCGAAATAGGATCCATGTACGAAAACCAAGTTTGGACTTTGGTGGATTTACCCAATGACCGCAAGGCCGTTGAGAACAAATGGATCTTTAAAAAGAAAACTGATGCTGATGGTAATGTGACCGTCTATAAAGCTCGACTTGTCGCAAAAGGTTTCCGACAAATTCAAGGAGTTGACTATGATGAGACTTTCTCACCAGTAGCGATGCTTAAGTCAGTTAGGATTATGTTAGCAGTTGCTGCATTTTTCGATTATGAAATATGGCAGATGGATGTCAAAACGGCGTTCCTTAATGGTGACATTGAGGAAGAGTTGTATATGATGCAACCCAAAGGTTTTGTTGATCCTAAGGATGATGACAAGGTGTGTAAGCTTCAACGTTCCATTTATGGACTGAAGCAAGCATCCCGAAGTTGGAACCTCCGTTTTGATAAGGTGATCAAAGGTTTTGGATTTGTCCAAACATACGGAGAAGCTTGTATTTACAAGAAAGTGAGTGGGAGCTCTGTAGCATTTCTGGTACTATATGTGGATGACATATTGTTGATTGGAAATGATATAGAACTTTTAGAAAGCGTAAAAGGTTATTTGAACAATAGTTTTTCGATGAAAGACCTCGGTGAAGCAGCTTATATATTGGGCATCAAAATCTACAGGGATAGATCAAGACGCTTAATTGGACTTTCGCAAAGTACATACCTTGACAAGATTTTGAAGAAGTTCAAAATGGAAGATAGTAGGAAAGGGTTCCTACCTATGTTGCAAGGCAATACGTTGAGTAAGACTCAATGTCCAGCTACAGCAGAAGATAGAGAAAAGATGGATAAGACTCCCTATGCTTCAGCCATAGGTTCTATCATGTATGCTATGCTATGTACAAGACCGGATGTGGCACATGCTATTAGTTTGACTAGTAGGTACCAATCCAATCCAGGTTTAGAACACTGGACTGCGGTCAAGAATATCCTAAAGTACTTAAGAAGAACTAAGGACATGTTTCTCGTATATGGCGGTGAAGAAGAGCTCGTCGCAAGATGTTACGTCGATGCTAGCTTCGACACTGATCCGGATGACTCTAAGTCTCAGTCCGGGTACGTATTTATTATGAATGGAGGAGCTGTAAGCTGGAGGAGTTCCAAGCAATCCGTGGTGGCGGGATCATCAACAGAAGCGGAATATGTTGCTGCCTCGGAGGCAACACAGGAAGCAGTTTGGATGAAGGAGTTCATATCCGAACTAGGCGTGGTTCCAAGTGCGTTGGATCCAATGGTTGTCTATTGTGACAACAATGGTGCCATAGCCAATGCTAAGGAACCAAGGTCTCACAAGAATTCCAAGCATATCAAGCGTCGTTTTCACTCCATCCGTGAGCATGTCGCAGATGGGGATGTGAAGATTTGCAAAGTACATACGGATCTGAATGTGGCAGATCCATTGACTAAAACTCTCTCAAGGACAAAACATGATCAACACCAGAACTCCATGGGTGTTAGATTCATCACTATGTAATATAGATTATTGCCCCTAGTGCAAGTGGGAGACTGAAGGGAATATGCCCGAGAGGCAATAATAAAGTGTTTATTATGTTATTCCTTGTTTATGATAGATGTTTATTTCTCATGCTAGAATTGTATTAACCGGAAACGTTGATACATGTGTGATTAATAAACAAACCAACGTTCCTAGTGAAGCCTCTCTTTTAACTAGCCCGTTGATTAAACAGATGATCAAGGTTTCCTGATCATGAACATTGGATGTTGTTGATAACGGGGTCATGTCATTAGGAGAATGACATGATGAACTTAAACCCTAAACTAAGTATAACAATACGATCAAGTCATTTAGTTTTGTTGTTATGTCTTACATTCGGAGTAACATTATTCCTTAGACCATGAGATCATGTTAATCACTAATACCGAAAGAATACTTTGATGACATCAAACATCACACCGTAAAAGGGTGACTATAAAGGTGGCATTGGATATTCGGAAAGTATTGGTTGAAGCTCATGGATCGAGAATGGGATTTGTCCATCCAATATGACGGATAGATATACTCAGGGCCCTCTCGGTGATATCACATCAACACCGCTTGCAAGCAAGTGATTTGATCACTAGGATGTTATATCACGGGAACGAGAAAAGAGTACTTGTCGGATAACGAGATCGAACAAAGTATAGTGGATACCGATGATCGGATCTCGGACAAGTAATATATCGCGAGACAAAGGGAAATCGTTACAACGTTGAAAGGTTCACACGATCACGAGAGTCATCGTTGAATATATAGGAGTCATCACGGTTTTCCAGACCCCGCTGTTGATTATTGATCGGAGAGGAGTCTCGATCATGTCTATAATATTCACGAACCGTAGGAGACACACTTAAGGTTCGATGAAGCGTTTAGAGAGGATACGGAATAACGAAGAATATTTTGGGCAGCTCCGGAATTGTTTCGGGGAAAATTGAAATAGTTCAAGGGGTTTTTCGTCGAACGGTTGTTAATAGAATTAACAAATGGTTCGAGGTGCTGCATGCAAATGTTTGTTAATGGAATTAACAAATATAAATAAAGAAATAAAAATGTTTTATTTATTTATTAAAGAAAAACCTTTGGATTTTCCAAGTGGGAAATTAAGGGAATTTTGAGTGGGTTTGAGTGGAGCTTCCACTCACATGAAGAGAGGAAGGGGTGGGGGCACCCATGGCTGGCCGCACCCCCCCTTGGGCTGCCTCCCCCTCCCCTATAAAAGGAGGGTGAGGGCTCTCTCTTCCACACACACTTGCTCACACATTTTCCCTTCCATCCGCTGCTCCATTCCATGGTCTCCGGCTTGGCGAAGCCCTGACCGTGGGATTCTTCACCACCACCACGCCGTCGTGCTGCTGGAATTCCGGAGGGATCTTCTACTTCCGCAACCCGCTGAAACGAGGGAACGGAAGTCTTCATCGAGCTGAACGTGTGACCGGTTACGGAGGCACCGCCGGATTGCGGTGCTCTTCTTCTCGCTCGGGATCGGCGTGAGAACGACTACGCCAACCACGAGATCTTTTCTCGTACCACTTTGAGTCTTCGAGGGTATGTTATCTCAAGACTCTCTTTCTCCCCGTTGCCTTTCATCTCATAGATTAGATCTTGGCCATTTGGGTTTATCGCGTGTAGGAAAATTTTTGTTTTCTATGCTACGTTCCCCTTCATGGCTTACATTCTCATCTCTGCTGTATTCCAGGCATCGTAGGTGGAAGGGAACAATGTTCTGGACCGAAAGTCCCCGGAAACGGCTACGACATAAGATTGGTAGGCAACTTGAGAATGGAAGCGGCTTTTTGAGATCCCACACGTGCAATGTTGCTGAAATGAAGCGAGGGGAGGGGAGACGCTCGGTGGCACTTCAGATAGGAACCATAAAAATGGCAACTGCCCCGCGGAAATGTACCCACCATTTGTGGTAACAGACTTACAGGTGGGCCCAAGTATCATCTTCCTCTCGTATTGTCACGTCAAGTTCGCACTCCTCCTCTTTGTGTACCTACAGTTATTTGCTCCGAGAAAACCCTTATTCCGCAGTTCACCGACACCGTCGCCGCCGCCGCCGCCATCCATCTCTCGACCTCGCCGCCCCTCGATCAGCATCCCTCTCTGGGCCGCCGTATTCTCGCGACCGCCGTCGTCGCCAGTCTCTTCATCGCGCTGTAGATTGACCCACGGCGCGTCGATTCACCACTGATCCATCGCGGGCGACACTCAGGTTAGAACTTCACCTCTTGTGGATGCATTGCAGAACGATTTAAGTTCAAACACTCATTTTCTATAAGGTAACTAGTGTCCTACTTGTCTAGACAGGAAAGAAATGTGAAATCTTGTGCTACATATAGATGGTAGCACGTATTTATGTTCGATGTCATTCATGATTGATTTGTCTTTTACACGTTTATGACTAAAGTAAATGGTACTTACATGCATCTGATTGAGATGTTGCACTATACCTTCATGTTAATTTTGATAGTTCCAGGTGCCCAATTGATGTTGGTAGCTGTTGTTGTGTGTGTGCCTTTTTCTAGGTAGGTAATTAGTGATGTTGAAAGTAAGACCTCTGGTACTCACACTGGCATATCTAGGACCAGTACCTACTTTTAGTAATTTCCCTTTTTACTATTCACAAGTACAGTTGACTTTACCCCTTTTTAGGTTCATAGCTATTTTTAGTAATTTCCATTTTTAATCTTCAGCAGGACAATAGATGTGAGCCATTTTTTAGGACCAGTAGCTATTTCAATTAATTTGCTAAAGCAGTACAATTGATTGTCGGCACACCATTTCCTTGACATACTAGTAGATTTTCTTTTCTGAAGTTCCGTACTTCCATGAAATTCTTGAATGCATGTCAAATTTAAATTGCACCTGTGTATGAATGTCTCTGAACCATGATGCTGCTAGACTGCATTTTACTCCTAAATTTGTAGTGAACCTTCATGTTTCTTAACCTCTGCTGTTTTGGCACGTCTGCTAAATGTAACTGAAGTCATACTTTTTAGTACGATCTACAGGCGGGTTTGCATACAATGGACTAGTTCCTCGCTTACGTAGATGATGCTTCATCGGACAAACAGGTATTGTACTCATTTTACTTGTCATTTTAGTCAGATAGGTGGAATGATGTTCATGGTTTGCTCTATCCTCTGCTGCAGTCACTGCCTAAGAAGTTCGCAGAGTTGCTAGGGGACCGTAAACCCCGTGCACTGAAGCTGCTTGAGGTCGGCCATCGGCGTAGCACCACGTGGGATGTTGATGTGTGGTTCGACAGCACTGGCCGCATGTTCCTCAAGCGCGGCTGGGAGTGTTTCGCCCGGACCTACAAACTGCAGAGAGGCTTTATTCTGATCTGCAATTACGACGGCCGCAATGTCATCACAGTAAAGATGTTCGACCTAAGCAGTTGCCGCTTGCAATACAACGCGGCATTCAGTACGTGGACTGTATCACCAAAATGTTAATTCCCGATTATATATGTAGCCGGAAATTGATTTGCATTTCTATTATATGATGAACAGAGGGATCTGTTAAGATGGAGTTGGCACACTTTGAGTTCTACTCCTCGTAGTAGACGCTACATCGGACAAACTGGTACGCTTCATCGACCCACACCACCACTTCAGTTATTTAGTCTGACATAGTGTCTGAGCTATGATCCTGTAGCTAGTTAAATTTGTGAATCAAATTAAGGTCTAGTAGATGGGTTGTAGTAGCTCAATTGCTCTACGTGAATATGTTCACTCGATATGGTACATTTCAGCTCCCACTGAAAGTTCGTCTTTTTGAATTAATGTGGCAAACACCTCATTGCTCAACTAAGATTTAGTATAACTGATTACTAGGTACTACTTGTTTACATTTTTATAGTACTCATCCATCATCAAACAGTAAATTTATTTCTAGTAAGCACTCTTTTCTATCCATTTAACTTTCATATTGCTGCAGGTGCTGCCTAAGAATTTTGTGGAGTTGCTGAAGGGCCGTGAACCACGTGAACTTAAGCTGCGTGAGGCGGGATCCGAGTAGCAAGAACTGGGACATGGATGTGCTTTTCGATGAAGCTGGCCGCATTTTCTCGGGCACGGCTGGGACAAGTTCGCCCAATATTACTTCCTGCAGCGCGGCATGTTCCTCCTCTTCAGTTACGACGGCGACGCCTTGCTCACCGTCAAGGTGTTCAAGTTCGACATGTGCCGCAGGCACTACTTGTACGACCACGACGCTACTACAAGCAATGAAACTGACCCAGATCCCAGGACGTTGAGGAGTCCACGGATGAGGAGTCCACAGATCAGCAGTCCATGGATGAGGATGACCCATTCGACTCTTCCATCATCTTCTCCCAGAGAGCTGATCTTGATGACGATGAGAAGGACACGTTCGAGAGCTTCTACCCACAATAGATGAATACATTGGAGTGCCATACGTGACTCGTTTGACGTGGACAAATGTGGCCAGATATGAGATGGTACGTAAGGTGCCAATGCTATTTATTTTTTTCAATATAATTTATGCTTACAACGTGTGCCTTACTATGACCTACTTCTTTTTGTATGTCATCCACACGCTCGAAATCCAGAAACTACCTCAGTCCATAGCGGACAGTGCTGGCATTCTGTCTTCAGGCCATGCTGGGCTATGCCTCGGATCATCAGAGGCGTTCACCACCGTTCCATACAACACGGACAGGGACGGCCGCATTATGTTTGGCAGGAATGCATGGCGGGAATTCCTTGAAGGCAAGCATTTATATGAAAAGCAAGCTATTCTCATTACACTTAGGAGCACCCGTAACCGCCACTTGGACGTGAAGATCGTGATGCAGGCGGTGTCGCCCTGGTTGTAGTACGTAGTCTGCCAACTTGGACATTCTCATCGGATCATGAACGTATGGATGTATGTAATTATCGTACTGCCATCAGCGATGTGCTTCAGTGGTTTGATCACCCAAACCTTCATCTGCAGTGAAGATTACTTGTCCTGTTTATATTTTCAGTGGCAATTTCAAGTTTGCAGAAATAAACAAGGCGGCGGCAGCTAATAAGTTGCATGAAATAATTGGTCAGTGACATTACATGACTCATGTGAGACTTCCACATGTTTTCAATCCTACGTTGTAAGCGCTAGGGAATAAATCCGATTAGTTTTCCCTCGATAGTTAAGAGCCTGACGCCTTGAAACTCAATGCAAAATATGCCTTCTAGGCAGCCTGCGATTGCATGCATTGTTTAACTGCTCTATTAGCGCCTATATTATCGACAAGGCGTTGTGGTTGCTCGAATACGATGTCCCACCAAAAAAAAATTAAATCCTCCCGCTAAAACGCCAAGTGTAGCGAAATTTTGTGTTCCCACCAAAAAATAAAAGCAGTCACTTTAAATTTCCCGCTAAAGTGTATGTAGAAGTGCACGATGCCCCTCCTGTTTCGCCATAGCATAATCTGCGGGCGACCTCTTTCGCCATTGCAGATTAGATCTCATCTCGCCCTCATCACGTTCAGAGCTCTACACATGTCGATGTCTCGATCGGACTCCATGGAACGCGAATCCTCTCAGGTTTTCCTGTCTAATCTGCTTCTCTCGTCCATCTCCGTGATCTCGCCGTCTCTTATATGGTCTCGATATTGGTTGTTATTCTCTGTTCTTCCTCTGGTTGAAGCGTTAATCCGTGTATGAACACCTAGTCGATCATATGTGTATCTGGTTTTCTATGTGAATAATGCCATGTAACTATTTTTTTTATTTCAGATCTGCTAACTCACTGCATATTTGGGTTCTCATTTTTTCCTTCTATCTAATTGTAGACGACCGAACCCATTTGGAAAGTTAGACTTTTCTATGAGGAAGGTGATAAAAACAAAAAAGTTGTGGAAGCAGCCATGGAACCGGAGGAAATCTGCTATATGGAGTTCATCAATTTGATTGAAAACGTTGGCTTCAGTGGCGCGCGTGATTACCTGTACTGCAGGCTTAATAATGGCCCTGGCAAAGGAAAACTTGTTCCAATAGACCATGGTAGTGATTTTGAGCAATTGAAACGCATACACTCTAATGATAAGAAGATCTCCCTGTGTGTGTTTATGGAGAAGGCCAGGGCGGTTGATATTGCAACCAAAGAGTCTCTGCTTGATGATGCAACTGGATCCACCAGAAAAAAGCGACAGATCACTCTCACAGGTTATACTTTCATGCCAAATCTCCAACTCGCAACTCCTTCAATACAGACTTTAATAAATATTTTCCCCGGTAACTATTTTATGCATTCCTTACCTAATCCACAATTTTCATAAACATGCAGTTAGGGATGCAACCGAAGAGGAACAAGCTTCAAACGAAGAAGAAGATACAGATTACTCCTTTGGGAATGGTACACAAGTTCATTAATTCTTAATCAGCTTTCTGAATTATGCACAATGCAAATGCTTTTTCCATTTATTGTTAATATTTTCAGTAATAAAGAAAGGATCTGTCTGCATGACAAGGGTTGAAAGTATACAATATAAAAAAAGTCAGGGAAAACGTAGACGTGGTAATTTATTTTTGACATTTAAGCTCTGTCTAATATTTGTTTTAATGGATAAAATCTACGATTGCTGATTCAGTACAAATGTTAACCCTGAAACAGGAACTGAACCTAACACTGATGTGTCTGAAACTGACATGTGTTCCGTTGATGATTGGCCTTCCCATGCACGCTGCTATCGCCCGAAGCTACAACTACAAGAAGGTACTAGCTATTTTTTTTACCGATGTGTCCTAATTTCTTTCAATCAACTACAAAATAAATTGTTTCTTTGTGTGTGTTTTGGGATGTAGGTGATGACATACCGAAGAAGAAAGGGCGAGGTGTTGTGAATGGTTTGAAAGCCAATAAGAAGCGTCATGCCAATGGAGCTGGAAAGCTAGGTGTTGATTTCTCTGAAACATTGGGTGGTCCAGTAGGAATGAACAACCGTTCATTCAAGGATGACTTGGCAATCACAATGAAAAGAAGGTTACCAATTATTGGAGTGAGGAGGTGGACAGACATTCACCCTAACATCCATCGCATGATCGTCACAGATGTTGGTGCGTGCAACCTTTCTCACATGTGTTGTCTGCTTTTTTCGTCCATAATTAATGTACTAAACTGCAGCAAAAGAACTACTACTAAACTAAGTCTATCTGTTTGTTCTACGCATTACAGGACAGATATGATATGCCAGATACAGACGAAACACACGAAAAAATTCTTAAAATTGCAAAGAACGCTACAGAGGCTGGCGAGGAAACCTAAGCAGCACTTACAAGGCATACAGAACAGATGATGCCAGAAGGGCAGTTGTCCCAGAAGATTTACAAAAAGAAGAGTGGGAATGGTTGATCGAGTACTTTGGCACTGATCCAAAATTCCTGGTTATTTCTATACCTGTTTGTGAATTTTGTACTATCATCAAATGGCTTGTCTGACAAGTTTTTTTTTTGTAATTGAATGAGCAGGAACTCAGCCAAAAGAACAAGGATAACCGTTCGCAGATGAAGACAAAACACAGAGTAGGATCAAAATCCTACTCTCAACTCAGTTTTGAGAATGTATGGGCCTACTCACTATGCATGCGTCGGTGTTCACTTTGCTTTAATGTTTATAGTATCTAATTGTTGCACTACTTGCAGAGGGATTCGGAAACTGGAGAAGAGCCAGACTGTGTTGCTCTCTGGAGACTGACCCACACAAAGAATGGAACATGGACTACAGAAGAGTCCAAGGATGTTTACGTGAGTTAACTGACTTAGAAGCTACTCTAAACATATTTACTGTTCTCCATCTTGGATGTTTCTTCATCTGATTTGAGATTTTTTTTCGTAATCAGGAAACAACATGTAAAGAGATTGAAAACAGATTAGAGGAAACTGGTGTTCTATTGTCAGCTGAACAAAGAATCAAAATTTTCCAGAAAGCATATAAATCTAAAGTTCAATGCAAGTCATCGCAGCCTCGTGGGTTCGGATACATGGCCCAGGTGCAAACTAGTTCTCAGCGGTCTAAGTTGCTGTTAGAGGAGCAAGCTCGGGCTACGGCAGAGACCCAAAAAGTTAACTCCCAGCTCACCACGAAGGTCACTACTTTAGAACAGAAGTTACTAGATGAACGTGCAAGCATGGAAGAGAAGATTAATGTAGAGCGGGCTGAGAGAGAAAATCTTGAGAAGAGATTAATGGAAGAGCTTGCTCAAAGGGAAAAACTGATGGAGGCGGAGAGAAACTCAAGAAAAGAATTTGAAAATAACTTGGTTGCACAGTTTAAGTCACAGTTCCAGGCAAAGTTTGACGAGCTCTCCGCACAGATGGAAAAGCAGAAGACGACTACACCTCAGGTGATGATAGTCATACAATTGCAAACTAGTAAGATTTAGTTGTTTACTTGCGTTGCTAACAGTGCACTTTGTTTTTGCAGACGTCTAAGAAGTCGAACCAGCAACCATCACTTACCAACAGTCCTGCTAAGAAAATAGTTCCTCCGCACAGCACGATACAGAAAGTCGAATGTATAAAGCACTTGTAAGTCACAATCTTGTACAGTTTGGTACTAGTACATTCTGTTTTTGCTTCACCCACACTATAGCGTTGCTGCACCCACCCTATACTTGCTACAGTTTATGTTTCACTATGGGTTGTGGCTTCGTTGAGTTACAACAACTGTTTTTGCTTCATCCACACACTATAGTCTGTTGGTTCTTATGTTTCAGCATGTGTTATTGCTGACTAGACTCACACCTTTTTTTTTTTACAATTGATTGCAGGACGGCAATCAAACTTCTGATGGAAACAAATAGCTGCACTGGATATTTCAGTTTGATTTGATCTTGATTTGATCCATGTTGTACGAGAATTTCATTTGTATATATTAAAAATATCTATTAGAACTATTATTTTGTGTAAATAAACATTTTACGTACCGTTTTGAACATTTTTAATTCAATGCCCGTATTATTTGTTTCCTTTTTTTTTCTATAACGTGGCAATAGGTAGTTTACCACGATAATTGTAGTGTTGCGTGAAGCCTCAGTCGCCACAACAAAGTGTTTTGTTGAAATAGACTCTCACCACCATGAGGGAGACATCGTCGCAATATGTTTTCTCCACCAAACTAACTTTGTTGCGATATTTCATTCACGCCACCAAACTATGTTCGTTGCAATACAGAATTCTCATACTTCTCGCCACGAAACTAAATTTTGTAGAAATAGAAAGGCGCAACGAATAGTTGAAGTTGTCGCAGTTGTTTCTAGCTACTAAAATTTGTACGTTGCGAATAGTACATGTCGCCACGAAAATACAATTTGTCGAAATACAATGGCGCCACGACAAGTTGTTATTGTCGCTGTTGTTTCTAGCAATAAAATGTGGATGTTAGGAATACTACATCTCGCCACGAAACTAAAATTTGTAGAAATAGAAAGGCGCAACGAATAGTTGAAGTTGTCGCAGTTGTTTCTAGCTACTAAATTTGTACGTTGCGAATTGTATATGTCGCCACGAAAATAAAATTTGTCGAAATACAATGGCGCCACGAAAAGTTGTTATTGTCGCAGTTGCTTCTAGCAACATAAAATGTGGATGTTGCGAATACTACATCTCGCCACGAAAATAAAATTTGTCGAAATACAATGGCGCCACGAAAAGTTGTTATTGTCGCAGTTGCTTGTAGCAACATAAAATGTGGATGTTGCGAATACTACATCTCGCCACGAAACTAAAATTTGTAGAAATTGAATGGCGCCACGAATAGTTGAAATTGTCGCGATTGCTTATGGCTACTAATATGAAGGCCGTAGCGATTACTATTTCAAAATCATCTTACCACGATTGATTGTGTGTGGCAAAACGTTGTTCCCACGCGTATAATGTTTGTTGCCATAGTTTTTTGCCACACAATTGGACGTGGCAAATAAACTCGACTTTTGCAACGAAAGAACAAGCGCAACGGAACACTCGCCGTTGCCACATTGGTCACTCGCCACGTTTGGGTATTTGTTGCACTAGAGGTGTACCAACGAAATACGTACGTTGCGTTATGTGCGAGACGCGACGGAAAAGTGCGTGGCAATTGGCCTAGGAAATGGTTGCAACTGGATTCTTTTTTAGCGACGAATCTAAGTGCGCGGAGACAGGCTTCTACCACGGAGGTTTTCGCGACGCCTCCCAACGAAACCGATTTCGGTGCAACAAAACCCTATTGCGACGATAAGTCACTTTTTACAACGACTATTTTCGTTGCAATAGACCGATTCCGTTGTAGTGTAAGTAATCCCGGAACCCGCCAGAGAGAATCTGACACCGGTGAAGCCCTAACACAGAGAGAGCGAGTGAATCTTGGGAATACAAGACCCATGGCACACTCTAACACACATGTTATGACATACCATGGGATTTGGTGGCATTCAGATGATCCAGAGCTAGCCCCCTCTCATGAGAAACCATAGCCCCGCTGGGAAAAACACGGAATTGCCGTTGTGGCCCCTCTAATTGAGCCGGAAAGGGGTAGAAAAGTGGAACCAATTGCCTGTATTGTTAGGTTAGTCCCAAGGAACACCCAAGAAAATGTTTGGGCCCACCTGTTGGCAAGATTCCCCGATTTCCGTCAGTTTAGGGAGTTTCGGGCTCTAAGTAGTCCTGGAACCCGCCAGAGAGAATCTCACGCGCCGGTGAAGCCATAATAGAGAGAGAGGGAATCTTGGGCATCCAAGACCCATGACACACTATATACACGCACATGTTATGGCATACCATGGTGTATTTGGTGGCACTCAGACGATCTGGAGGCCCCTCTCTATAGAAACCATAGCCCCGCTGGGAAAAAGACGGAACTTCCGTTTTGGCCCCTCTACGTGAGCCGGAAAGGGGCAACAAAGTGGAATAAATTACTTGGTTGTGTTAGGTTATGCCCAAGTAACACCCAATAAAATGGTAGGTCCCACCTCTTGGCAAGATTCCCCCCGTTCCGTGAGATCCGGGAGTTTCGGGCTCTAAGTAGAACCCCCGAAAGAGAATCTTACGCCGGTGAAGCCATAACACATGGAGTAAGGGAATATTGGGAATCCAATACCCATGCCACACTCTAACACACAAGGTATGGCATAACGTGGATTTGTGGCATTCAGACGGTCTTGGGGCCCCTCTCCAGAGAAACCATAGCCCCGCTGGGAAAAAGACGGAACTGCCGTTCTGGCCCGTCTACATGGGCCGGAATGGGGTAACAAAGCGGAACCAATTTCTTGGCTGTGTTAGGTTAGGCCCAAGTAACACCCAAGACAATGGTAGGTCCCACCTCTTGGAAAGATTCCCCCCATTCTGTGAGATCTGGGAGTTTCGGGCTCTGAGTAGTCCTGGAACCCTTGAAAGAGAATGCGACGCTAGTGAAGCCATAACACAAAGACTGAGGGAATCTTGGGCATCCAAGACCCATGCCACAATATAACACAAATGGTTTGGAATACCCTAGGATTGGGTGGGAATTCAGACGCTCCGGAGCCCCCTCCCCGGAGAAACCCTAGGTCTGCTGGAGAAAAAGAAGAAACTGCCGATCTGGACCCTCTACGTGAGCCCGAAAGGGGTAGCAAAGTGGAACTAATTGCTTGGTTGTGTTATTTTAGGCCCAAGTAACACCAAATAAAATGGTAGGACCCACCTCTTGGCAAGATTCCCCTATTGTGTCGGATCTGGGAGTTTCGGGCTCTAAATAGTTTTGGAACTTGCTAGAGACAATCCGACGCCGGTGAAGGCCTAACACACAAAGTGAGGGAATCTTGGGCATCCAAGACCCAATACACACTATAACACACATGGTATGGAATAACATGGGATTTGGTGGTATTCAGACGATCCAGACTCCACAGACCCTTTCCGGAGAAACCATAGCCCCCGCTGGGAAAACAGACGGAACTGTCGTTCTGGCCCCTCTACGTGAGACAGAAGGGGGTAGAAAAGTGGAACCAACTGCTTGGTTGTGTTAGTTTAGGACCAATGAACACCCAAGACAATGGTAGGGCCCACCTCTTGGCAGGATTCCCCCTGTTTCGTCACATCCGGGTGTTTCGGGCTCTGAGTAGTCCTTGAACCCGCCAGAGAGAATTCGACGCCGGTGAAGCCATAACACACCGAGTGAGCAAATTTTGGGCATACAAGACCCATGGAACACTCTAACACACATGGTATGTCATACCATGGGATTTGGTGGCATTCAGACCATCCGGAGGCCCCTCCTTGAAGAAACCATAGCCCCGCTAGGCAAAAAGACGGAACTGCCCTTCTGGCCCCTCTACGTGAGCCGGAACGGGGTTGCAAAGTGGAACCAACTTCATGGTTGTGTTAGTTTAGTCCCAATGAACACCAAAGAAAATTGTAGGTCCCACCTCTTGGCAAGATTCCCTGAGTTCCGTCAGTTCCGGGAGTTTCGGGCTCTAAGTTGTCCTTGAACCCGCTGGAGAGAATCCGACGCCGGTGAAGCCCTAACACAGAGAGAGACGAGAGGGAATCTTGGGCATCCAAGACCCACTACACACTATAACACACATGGTATGGAATACCATGGGATTTGGTGGCATTCAGACGATCTGGAGGCCCCTCTCCGGAGAAACCATGCATAGCCCCGGTGGGAAAAAAGACGAAACTGCTATTCTGGGCCCTCTACGTTAGGCGGAAGGGGGTAGCAAAGTTGTCGAGACATCGCAGTAGTTTTCATAGACGGGGGTGCCATGAGACTACGGTAGAGACGTGGGGTAACGGGATCGCGTGGTACACAGTAAACACAGGATTTACCCAGGTTCGGTACGTCGCGACAGTACGACGTGCCTACTCCTGCACTTCTCACTAATCAGGACTAAAGCCTGGAAACAGGATTACAATTTGAGGTTTTGGATCTAGCTACTCGCAGAGGATCAACTTCTCGGCGAGTTGGCCTATAGCTTCCTTGTTATTCATTGGTTTGTTTATCTCCCATCCGGCTTTATATAATAGCCGGACTAGGGCTTACAGAATAGGAAACCTAGAAGACTACGGTAGCTATGACTTGGAAAGTAAGGAATCCGTCTTCTCCTCCAAGCCAGATCACACGGGCCGTGATCTGGGTTCTTCTAGAATCCGGCTTCTGTGCGTCAGGTTACTGGGCCGCCCAATGGACCACAGCCCACTACCACTTGGGCCACCCTGGTAACCAGGCACTTTCACTACCATCTTATATACCCCCATACGGTATATATCCGACAGTCGCCCCCAAGAAGGATTAAAACTCTGATTTGTCGTCTTCCGGCAAATGTGCTTTGTCCGAGAAATTTCAACCAGCAGTCTTGATTCTTCTTATTCTTCTTCTTTTGAAAGAGATGGTAACGTGAAACTCGGAATCCTGAAAATCCGGCTTTTCTCTCACGATCCTTCGTGGAGAACGAACTTCTTACGTCAACGCACTTAATCATGCTGACGTAAGGGACGTTTGGGTTTTACTCGGAAAACCCAGAAACTTATCTCTGACAGATTCTCGCGGGAAACGAGGAGATAACCATCATTACCCTGTCGTTTCATTTCCCGGATTTTCCGGCGAGTGACACGCGTTGATCATCCAACGGTCAAAATAGCCGTTGGCACGTATCTTGACGGATTTCTGGCTATAAATAGCCGTCTTCGTCCTCGTCAAAAACCTTCCGCACTCTCACTGTCCGCGCCATTGCCACGCACAAGCTCCCGAGCGAAGAACCACCCCGAGCGCACGAACGCACCCAGAGCACCAGCGCAACGCGCCGCCACCAAATGGCAACCTCACCGTCGTCTCCAACTCGCTCCACCGCGCTCACCGTCGACGACATCATCAACGATCTGGATCCGCAGCTCGGGTCCCCAAAGCACGCCGGCGACGAGCCGGAGAAAACCGCTGCCTCTGCGGCGGGCGGAGAGGATCTTTCCGCCGCGAACGCTGCGGGCTCAAGCTCCACACCCTCCCCGCCGTTTGCTCCCGAAACGGCGGAAGACAAGATCCAGCTCCTCGGCGACGAGCTCACCGCCGCGGAAGCCGCCGCGTCCGCCGCCGCCGGAGCGGAGGAAGAGGTGGAAACTGCAGGCAATTGGATTGCCTGCAGCATTCCGCTAGCCCTCCTCCCAAACCTGGAAAAGGAGGGCCTGATTCTCAAAGGGAAATGGCGGCTCCCTGAAGACGAGAACGAGCCAATGCCGAGAGACGGCGAAAGGGTCCTTCTTTATTCCCACCTCCTGAGAGGTATGGGGCTTCCGCCTTCCGCTTTCTTCCTCCAAATCCTCTCCCACTACAACATCCAACCCCATAACCTGCCACCCAACTCCATTCTTTATATGGCCGGGTTCCAGGCCCTATTTGAGGGTTACTTAGGTTTAGAGCCTAGGTTAGATTTCTGGATGTATTGTTTCGGGGTTAAGCGGAACTCCTCGGAGGGCGCACTCCCGACTTGCGGGACCATCTCCTTTACTATTCGGAGTTTTAGGGAAGATTGGTTCCCCAAGATCAAGACATCAGAATCCGTCAAATTTTGGACGGGTTCTTTCTTCTACCATCCCGATGTGCCTTTCCCAAAAAAGGCCATCGGGGTTCCACCTTTCTCCAACACTGCTGCCATTCCCCAAGACAATTGGGGAACGGAAGCCGTCCAGGTTCTGCCGCCTGATCTTCTGAGGATCAAGCGGCGCATCGCCAAGCTCACCTCCTCTGATCCACCTCTAACTGGCATGGACACGGTCCTTTGCTGGTTAAATAGGCGGATCCAGCCGTTGGCCAATCAAGGTGGCCGCCTTTTGTGCGAATACACGGGTGCCAACGACCCAATGCGGACATCCATCAAGGATTGGTCTCCAAGGGATCTTCGACGACGCGCAAACCAGTTGGTCACATCTCGCGACCAATACGAAGCGAGTCGGCCGATGTACACGGCCGACAATCCGGCTCCCAAGGTATTTTTTTCCATCATTTGGGTATAGTTTTAACATTCTTTCTCGGATTTTCCTGCTTCTGACTCTGATTTGTTTTTTTCGACAGTTCGCTGAACTTCCAGACTCGGAGTTAGCCTCCGAAGCTGAGCTGGATGCCTTGCGTACTTCCACTACAGGTGGGCGCAAGCACAAGAAGATTTCTTCGTCTGAGGAAGTTATCGACCTTGACGGGATCCCCGTCGCCACTTCCAGGTTCTTTTCTTCTGGGTTCTTTTCTTTCATGGAAATTTTTCTTCCGTCTTCGGAGTTTTAACTTTTCCGGGTTTTTTGTTTTCAGCCTGCCTCCCTCCAACCTAAAGCCGAAGAAACTGAAGAAACACAAAGTTGTTTCCAGCCGAGGCAGCCAACCTTCTCCCGTCATCGCCCTAGATACACCATCCACAATGGCGAAAGAGCACGCTGCATCCCCCACCACCAAGCCACTAGAGCCCAGCCAGCCTGTTGTGTCGAACACGGACACGAGGGAAAGGGCGGCTCCAGAGGTGGGAAAACCTTCTCGGACATTCGACGAGGAGATTCCCACCTTTGACAAGGAATTCAAGATTATCAATGACGGCCTAAGCGCGGCCGGATCCCTTTTTGCGGAATACGCAAAAGGGTTCAATGAAAACTTGGCGGGTTTGCAACGAATGAGCCAGGTATGTAACTCTAGCCCCCAAACATTAAACAAAATGTATTCTTTTTTGCCTTAATGTTTTTAGTAATCATTCTTTTCCTTGCTATGTTTCAGCAAACCGCCGAAGCCATTAACATGGAAGTTTTCAACAAACTCTCCATCAAGAATAAAGAGGTTAGAAATCTTCTTTCTATTCTTGAGGAGAGAGAGGCGGAACTGGCGTCATCTCAGCTCGCTTTGTCGGAAACAGCAGGTAAACATTTTTCCTCTGAAGTTTTTGATTCAATTTTTTGTCTAAGTACTTGTTCCGGAAATTTTCTAAACTCGGAATTTTCCTTGCTTTCCAGCTGCTTTGGCTAAGGCCAAGCAAATAGCTGAAGATGCCGGCAATGCCGAGAATCTCCGAAAGGAGAATTTGGATCTTCACAAGAATCTTGTGAAGGCTCAAAAGGATCTGGAGGCCAGCAATTTGGCCCTTGGAGTTGCCAATTCCAAGGCTTCCGAGCAGGCGGAGAAGGATAAATCCACCATTCAGGATTTAGAAAATGCTCTGAACCTTCGCCTGGAGGAAGTCTCCGAGATCGACAAGCTTATCGGTAACTTTCTGATACCTTTACCATTTTCCATATCTTGCTTTTCTTCTCTGTTTTTCACCTAACCCTTTTGGTTGTTTTGTTGGAAAAATAGGAGATACCCCAGATGGCACTCGGCTTGAAGGAATCCGAGCCTTTGGGAAGACATGGACTTCGATCCGGGCTGCTGGAATGCAGCTGGTCAATAAGTTCCTTCCCGCAAGGACTGGGGAGTTCTCGGAGGTTGAAAAGCTTCCGGGGGCCATCATGGAGGTGGCGGAATCCAGGGATTCCATCCTGCGTTCCGCTGCACGGGGTGGTGCGCGCATCGCACTCGGCCTTATGCGCATGCACTACCCTGGTGCTAAATCTTGGCGCGTGGCGTCCGGTGTCCCTCAAGGATACACGGATACTCAGCGAAATACCATTTTTGATGAAATCAAAGGCTACGCCACCCAGATTGCCTCCATGGTAAATATCTCCGTCAATTATCCAGAAGAGGAGATCCCTCCAATCCCCAAGGATGACAGCAGCGAGGAGGAGTCGGATGCTTGAAGGGCTACCTTGAACCTGGATAGCGAAAGTAGACAATAGGAGCATTACTGTTCTTTCAATGTAATCCAAAATGTAATGTTTCTATTTGTATGAATGAAAACTCCGCCTTTTGCAATCTTAATTATGAAATTCTTTGCAAAGTTTTTGGATTTTATTATTCCTTTAACTTCTAAGTTTTATGGCATATGTGTTTTGACTGTCCTTAGTGTTTGAAATGGCTCGATAGCATTATGAATCGTCATGTCGAGTAACTGGGTATAACCAATCAGTTAAAACTCGAAAACATGGATCATACTAAAGGCATTTTTACTAACTAGCTCCAGTGACCCAACATATAAGCAATCAGAAAATGCTTAGAGAAGCAAGGAATTTTTTAAATGAAACTTGGGCACGCATGCAATTCAAGTTTCCTTTAGCCATTAGCAGGCTGAAAAATCATTCAGTTTCTTAACGCCGAGTACGCAGGCACAATTTGGGTTAACATTGAGTATTTTGTAAGATCATTGGGAAATAGATAAGGTGGAATCATGCTTTATACTGAAAAAACATGGATACCAAAATTCCGACAACTTTATTTCATGATCTCAAAAGATGTTTACATAGAAATTGAACTAAGTACGGAAGAGACATAACTGCTAGATATTCCAATGCTTTTGCTATCCACTTGACTTTGTCGGATTTCTTCAGCAACTTGTAGTGGTAGGGCTTTATCCCCCAGCCTACTAATAAATCTGCTGACGGCAGCGGCGGAACCCGTCAATCTTTGGACATCTTTTACGCACGTAGGCTTCGAGATGTTCAAGATGGCTTTTATCTTTTCCGGGTTAACTTCTATTCCTCTGTGAGAAACGATAAAACCCAGAAGTTTTCCTGAGGGAACCCCGAATACACACTTAGATGGATTTAACTTCATCTTGTAAGAGCGCAAGTTTTCGAAAGTTTCTCGCAGATCCTCAAGGAGTGTATCTTTTTCCTTGGTTACGACAGCAATGTCGTCCACATAAACGTGGACGTTTTTGCCAATCTGACTATGCAAGCAACGTTGCATGCAACGCTGGTAGGTTGCACCTGCGTTCTTCAGGCCAAATGGCATGGTTACGTAATAGTACGTCCCGTACGGGGTTATAAAAGAAGTCTTAATTTGATCTTCCTTTTTCATGCGTATTTGGTGATACCCGGAGTATGCATCCAAAAAGCACAAAAGCTCAGAGCCTGCAGTGGCATCTATTATTTGATCGATTCGCGGTAACGCAAACCTATCTTTTGGACACAATTTGTTCAAACCTGTGTAATCTATACACATTCTAAGAGCAGTAGTGTCTTTCTTCGGTACTAATACCGGATTTGCGGACCATTCAGTGTGGATTACTTCCTGGATGAAATCCGCTGCTAAAAGCCGGATAATTTCCTTGCCAATAGCCTTCCGCCTTCTTCCGTCAAATCGACGGAGACCTTGTTTGACGGGTTTCGATCCTGGAATCACCTTGAGTTGGTGCTCAGCAAGTTCCCTGGGTACGCCTGGCATGTCAGATGGACACCAGGCGAAAATATCCCAGTTCTCACGGAGGAACTTGATGAGCTCGCCTTCCTATTTGTCGGTCATCCCAGTCCCTACAACGACGAATTTTGTCAGATCTTTGGGATCTAGGATTACCTGTCTTGTATTCTCGGACGCCTTGAAGCTGTCTGTTGGCTTCCGAGTTTCTTTTCCTGCCGGCATTTCTGTCGGCGATACCTCCTTGGCCAATTCCTTCAGTTCTTCCTTTGCTATGACTCTCTGAGCGCAAAGGGCATTTTCTTTCTCCAACTCATTTGCTAGCTTAAAATCACCAGCTATGGTGATTACTCCTCCTTTGGGTCCTGGCATCTTCAGCTTGTTATAAATATAACAGGATCTTGCCATGAATTTGGCGAAAGCTGGACGTCCGAGTATTGCGTGATACACGCTTTCGAACGACACTACTTCGAATGATGCTTTTTCCTGCCGGAAGTGATCTTTATCTCCGAAGGTGAAATCTAGGGAAATTTCTCCTAGGGATCGTGCTTGTCTGCCAGGAACAATACCGTGGAAGCGTATGTTGCTGTAATTGAGCCGGGACTCGGAAATCTTCAGATGCTTCAGTGTATCCAAGTACATTATGTTAATGCTGGATCCTCCGTCCATCAGCACTCTTCTTAGCCTAGTGTTCTGGACAATAGGGCTTACGACAAGAGCTTGCGTGCCGGGTTCAGGGATATTCCCGGGATGATCAGACTGATCCCAGGTAATTGGTGTGTTGGAGTACTTCAAGAATTTCGGGGTTGCCGGAACAACCGCGTTTATTTCTCGAAGTGTTCTTTTGGCCACCTTTGATGACGGAGTTGCCAGGAATGTTACCATTGCTTCTCCATCAACTCTCGGAAATTTGGGTTCGCCCTTTCGCTGTTGTTCCTGGATTTTTTCATCAGTGTCCGATTCACTGTCTTCTTTGTCAGCTTCTGGCTTTTGTTTGGCGGGTTTCCTTTTGGAACCCTTCCCCTTATTTACGGATCGTGCACTGCCTTTCATGTGCTTATTCAGCCGGCATTGTGCGTTTGTATGGGTGGGTTTCCCAAATTGTGAATGGTGGACACAAGGTTCCGACTTAATCCTCTCCCACTCCTCTGGAGTGTAATTGATTGGATCTGGGCTGCGTCCTTTCCACTTATTCCCTTTTTCACTTCCAAAGGCTATGTTGACCTCTTTGGGTTTTTTCGTTGTTTCTGGAGTTCCTTTTTTGTCAGAACGAGGGGTTTTCTTGGCAAGTATCAGTGATTCGATATTGCCTCCTCTTGCTCTGATGTCGTCTTCGGCTGCAGCATGTTTGTTGGCGGTTGTAAGCATAGATCCGAGATCTTTGTGCTGTTTGGAACCAACCATGAACGGTACAAGTCCGGGTTTTAGGCCATTGACGAAAGCATGCATTGCTTGTATGTCAGTTACTCCAGAACAACTATTCTTCATTGCCGTCCATCTGGAGATGAAATCCACGTATGGTTCATCCTCGAATTGGGTGCAACGGTTCAGCTGGTTGATGCTATTCGGGCGTTTGTACATTCCCCGGAAATGCTGAGTAAATACTCTAGCCATATCATCCCAGCTGTCGACAGTTCTTGATGGTAATCCATTGATCCAATCTCTGGCTCCATCCAGTAACATGAGGGGAAGAAACTTGACAGCTTCTAGGTCTGTCCCATTGTTGATTTGGACGGCTGTATAATAGTCTGAGAGCCAGGTGTCCGGGTTTGTGCTACCGGTATATTTTTGGTAGGTTGGACCAACTTTGGCGAAGCCAGAATGCAGGGTTATCCTTCGGATCCTGTCAGTGAAACACTTAGGGCCAAAGTATAGATCATCCTTTTCCGCTCTATCAATGTGTGCGGAATATCTTCCGGCTGAATGGACAGAAGGGGATCTACTCCTTTCTTTTCCATTGTTGCGCGGACGCGCTTTTCCGGGATTGTATCTATCTCTTCCATGATCACGTCCTTTTGGATTAGGCCGAGTCCTTCTCCTGTGCCTTTCTTTATCCTTAGGGGGTGTCCGGGATCTCTCACTCCTGTGAGGTGTATCGTATCTTCCGGCCTTCTCAGCTGGGTTTCTCGGCGGTGGCATTATTTTGCCGTCATTCCGGTATTTTTCTTCCCGATCGTGGGGTTTAAGTCCACCTTTCGGGGGATGGGATCCGGTTCGGGACGCTTCATCCCTACTGTCGGGGTTTTTCTTGTCTTTTCTCGGATCCTCTTTTTTATCCTTTGAATTGTCTGAATCTCCAGGTTCCTCTGGTCCAGGTGCTCCAGCGGCGCAAGTAGCTGTTTTGCATAGGGCGGAATTATCCTGCAGTCTTCCTGATCGCTCTTGGGCCCGCTGTTGTTGTTGCAATGCTTTTCCTAGGAAAGCATACACCCCTTAAAGCTTTTCACCGTTGGAGTACAGATCATTGTTCAGGATGGCGAACGCTGCTTCCGCGTTTTCTGCTGCGGTTTTATAAATTGGTTCGCCTCTAGCGTCTTTGCCGTTTACCTGCTTTTGCCAAGATGGGTTGTGAAACCTTTCTTTTGGCGGCAGTACTTCCGGTCTTACGATTCCGGGTAACCTTGTAGGTTTAATGCCAGATCTTTTCTTTCTCTCGTACTCCTCTATTTCTACCTTCATGAGCTTAATGTCATCCTGGGTTTTTTGGAGGTGTTGCCGAGATCTGAGTAGATGTTATTGTTGCCTTTGGAAAGCTTGCCTCCTGGCTTCCAGCATCTCAGGGGGTTCATTTGCTCCCACTGGCGTTTGCAACAGCTCTTGCTCTTCCTGTTCCGTCATTGGCGGAACAAGGATTTCTTTGATTTTCTTCTCCGCAGTCTTTCTTCCGCTAGCATCTCCTACTTCCAGGTTTTCATCAGCTTGATCAGCTGATTTTTTCTTCCGGATTTTGTATTGGAGTTTCTTAGCAGCACGATGCTTTTTCTTGGAAGAGGGAGGTTTTTTGACAGGCTCATCTTCTGTCAATTCCTTGACATTGGGAAATACCGGAGAAGTTTCTCTGTCTTCTCTCTCTTCCTCTGGTGGAGGGGTTTTAGGGCTTTCCTGGCTGCCGGCGTCCGTGGTATCAGCTGGTTTCGCCATTAGCACTTCATGGAATCCCTCTTGAAAAGATTTGACTTTCCTTTCGAAGGCGTCCGCGTCTTCGTCTTCGGAATCAAAATCCTCTGATCCGGTTTCCGACTCTAATCTTGCCTCAATGGCGGCTAGTACGGATTCTGCTTCCGAGTTCATCGTCTCGTTGACGGATGTCGGATCTTCCGCCTGTATGACGGGTGTTGGATCTTCCGTCTCTGTGACGGGTGTTTTTTTGTCTGCCTCTTGCACGGGATTTACGTCATCCGTGTTTTCGGCGACTTCGGACTGCACCATGCCGATAAAGTGTGTGTCACTTTTTTGTCGGCGATCTGAGCAGAATCCGGTATCATAGTCATCCTCTACTGGGTATAGGGCGGGTGGGATAAATTTGCTTCCACCGCAAAACCCCATTGCTTCTGCAGTTAGTCCGATAAAGATGTTAGCAGATCCTATCGGTAACACGCAGGCGCTTACCAGGTTGTTTTGCGCCGGTATATAGGATCCGTTGTCGAGGAAGCGTCCGACATCATCGTCGAATTCCAAGCTTCTGACAGTGATTGATCTTCCGATTCCGCCAAGTATCCCAGATCGGAACTTCACGCCTGACGTCGTTTGCCCCACGGTGGGCGCCAACTGTCGAGACATCGTAGTAGTTTTCATAGACGGGGGTGCCATGAGACTACGGTAGAGATGTGGGGTAACGGGATCGCGTGGTAGACAGTAAACACAGGATTTACCCAGGTTCAGTACGTCGCGACAGTACGGCGTGCCTACTCCTGCACTTCTCACTAATCAGGACTAAAGCCTGGAAACAGGATTACAATGTGAGGTTTTGGATCTAGCTACTCGCAGAGGATCAACTTCTCGGCGAGTTGGCCTATAGCTTCCTTGTTATTCATTGGTTTGTTTATCTCCCGTCCGGCTTTATATAATAGCCGGACTAGGGCTTACAGAATAGGAAACCTAGAAGACTACGGAAGCTATGACTTGGAAAGTAAGGAATCCGTCTTCTCCTCCAAGCCAGATCACACGGGCCGTGATCCGGGTTCTTCTAGAATCCGGCTTCTGTGCGTCAGGTTACTGGGCCGCCCAATGGACCACAGCCGACTACCACTTGGGCCACCCTGGTAACCAGGCACTTTCACTACCATCTTATATACCCCCATACGGTATATATCCGACAAAAGTGGAACCAACTGCTTGGTTTTATTAGGTTAGGCCCAAGGAACACCCAACAAAATGGTAGGGCCCACCTCTTGGCACGATTCCCCCAGTTTCGTCAGATCGGGGAGTTTCAGGCTCTAAGTAATCCTGGAACCCGGGAGAGAGAATCAGACGCCGGTGAAGCCCTAACACACATAGAGAGAGTGAATCTTGGGAATACAAGACCCATGCCACACTCTAACACACATGGTATGCCATACCATGGGATTTGGTGGCATTCATACGATCCGGAGCCCCCTCTCCAGAGAAACCATAGCCCCGCTGGGAAAAAGACGGAACTGCCGTTTTGTCCCCTCTACGTTAGGCGGAAGGGGGTAGCAAAGTGGAACCAATTTCTTGTTTGTTCTAGGTTAGTCTGAAGGAACACCCAAGAAAAATGGTTGGGCCCACCTGTTGGCAAGATTCCCCGAGTTCCATCAGTTTGGGGAGTTTCGGGCTCTATGTAGTCTTGGAACCCGCCAGAGAGAATCTCACGCGCCGGTGAAGCCATAACAGAGAGAGAGAGGGAATTTTGGGAATCCAAGACCCATAACACACTATATACACACATTTAATGTCATACCATGGTGTATTTGGTGGCATACAGACGATTTGGAGGCCCCTCTCCAGAGAAACCATAGCCCCGCTGGGAAAAAGATGGAACTGCCGTTTTGGCCCCTCTACGTTTGCCGGGAAGGTGTAGCAAAGTGGAACCAATTACTTGGTTGTGTTAGGTTATGCCCAAGTAACACCCAATAAAATGGTAGGTCCCACCTCTTGGCAAGATTCCCCCCGTTCCGTGAGATCCGGGAGTTTCGGGCTCTAAGTAGAACCCGCAAAAGAGAATCTGACGCCGGTGAAGCCATAACACAGGGAGTAAGGGAATCTTGGGAATCCAATATCCATGACAAACTCTAACAAACAAGTTATGGCATACCGTAGGATTTGGTGGCATTCAGACGGTCCGGAGGCCCCTCTCCAGAGAAACCATAGCCCCGCTGGGAAAAAGACGGAACTGCCGTTCTGGCCCGTCTACGTGAGCCGGAATGGGGTAACAAGCGGAACCAATTGCTTGGTTGTGTTAGGTTAGGCCCAAGTAACACCCAAGGCAATGGTAGGTACCATCTCTTGGCAAGATTCCACCCCCCCCATTTCGTGAGATCTGGGAGTTTCAGGCTCTGAGTAGTCCTGTAACCCTTGAAAGAGAATGCGGCGTCGGTGAAGCCATAACACAAAGCGTGAGGGAATCTTGGGCATCCAAGACCCATGACACAATCTAGCACACATGGTTTGGAATTCCCTAGGATTGGGTGGGAATTATGACGCTCTAGAGCCCCTCCCCGGAGAAACCCCAGGTCTGCTGGAGAAAAAGAAGAAACTGCCGGTATGGCCCCTCTACATGAGCCGGAAAGGGGTAGCAAAGTGAAACTAATTGCTTGGTTGTGTTATTTTAGGACCAAGTGACACCAAATAAAATGGTAGGACCCACTGAAAGTGCATTCTCGATATCTCGCTGTTTTGTGTGTTTGTTAACAACATAAAGAAGCTACTAACCATATGTGCTACTTTGTCAAAGGGTTTGGTCTTAAATCAGCACGTATACGGTGTCGAAGAAATGGTGAAGAAATCGAAGATCAACGGATTTTTTATGGCCTAAAACAGAGCTTCAAAGGGAAGCCCGGAATATTCCGGGCCAATCCGGGCTCCGGAATATGTCCGGAATAATCCGACCACTATGGGAAAATTTTCTGTTACAATCCGGATTATTCCGGCAGCTGGATTATTCTGGGGCCATTCTAGCCTCAACAGGAAATTGCTCTGTTAGCATCTGGAATATTACGGGACCATTCCGGCCATAAGGGGAAATTGTTCTGTTGCCATCCGGAATGCTCCGGATTATTCCGGGGTCCGGAATATTCCGGACCAATCTGGCCAGCTCGCAAATTGGGTAGAAAACGGCTAGTTTTGTGGGGGCCTATAAATAGGGCCTCCCTTTCTTCCCCAAGGGTTAGCTCCACCAGCATTGAAAACACCATTTATTGAGCTCACCCACAAAGCTAGATCTACCCTCCTCCGCCCAAACTTGTTGATTCTTTGAGGATTGAAGGAGGACCACCGGATCTACATCTTCACCAACCGGATTTCCATTTCCCTCTCATTCACTTGAGAGATCTTTGCCTAGGGTTTCCTCATGTGGAGAACCTAGGCTTCTTGTTACTAGTGGTGATTCAAGAAGAGTTGGGAGCCCCCAATTAAGTTGTGGGTGTGTGCCCCAAGTGTTTGTAAATGATTCGATCCCCGCCTCAAAGGGGTTCAATAGTGAGAGGTGAACTAGGACTTTGTGGAGGAAGTTCATCGGAGAATAGGGTGAGGCCTTTGTGGCGTTGAGTAGGCCTTCGTGGCCAGCTCACACCCCTCCAACGAGACGTACTCCCTTAACAAGGAGGAACTCGGGAATACATCGTGTCTCCGTGTGCTTCCATCGGTTACCTCGTTCCTCACTCTCTACTTACTCGTACTTGTAGCATTTATTGTAGTACTTGTTGTTTTAAGTGTTGTCCTAGTTGCATTAATTGCTTGCCTTGTCATATAGGTAAATTCACCATTAGTTGCACTATCTAGAGAATTTACCTTTGAGTTAAGCCTAAACCTTGTTAAAAATTAAAATTGGTCGTAGCACCTATTCACCCCCCTTTAGGTGCCCATACTTTACTTTCAATTGGTATCAGAGCCTCGGCTCTTGTATCGGGCTTAACCGCCTAAGAGTTTTAGTATGGGTGACGATTTGGATACCGAAACGTCCGTTGGCAAGGTGACCATGGATGATCTCAATGCATTGAGCAATTCATTGACCTCATCCATAAACACCAAATTTGATGAGTTGCGTGAACTTATGGCACAACTCCTCAAAGCCAAGGGACCGGAGGTATTCGAATCCTCCCTTCCGGAAATTCCTTCGGAAGGCGCCAAGAAAGGGGTAGATGGTGATCCACGTAAAAATGCTTCCGCCGAACAATCCACTAAGAAAGGCACGGGTGGAGAGGAAGGATATAACGCCGTTGAACGACGATATTCTCCCGACCCCCCCGTCCCTCATCCTCATATAATCCCTAGGGGAGATCCACCTAAAATTGATGCTTTTTCTTTTCGTGAATGACAATACTACATGGAAACTCACTTGAACTCTTCTTGTATAGATCTTTGGAGGATCACTCGTGATGGATACAAGCCATTTGATCCCAAGAACTTAACAAGAAGAGAAGCCGTAGATTGCCAACTCAACTACACCGCCTTGTCCATTCTTCAACAAGCCGTGGGTCCTAACCACATGCCGCATCTTCAACAATATTCCACTGCCAAGGAAACATGGGACGCTCTTGTCGTCATGTTTGTGGGCAATGAAATCATGCAAAGGAATAGATATGATGCCTTGACCAATGAGGCCGAAGGGTTCCAAAGACCCTTGTTGCTAATATGAAGGGACCCATCTCGGGTCCTAACTCTAGTCATTGATCTCTTGCAGGGCTATGCTTCCGGTGGGACTAAATGGATTCTCGATAGTGGATGCACTAATCATATGACCGAAAGCAAAGAGCTTGTGACGGAGTTGCGACCAAATGACATCCAAGCAACCATCACTTATGGGGACTCATCCAAGTCTAAGGTATCCGGGTTCGGCAAGGTTGTGGTGGCTCCTGATATAACTATCGAGAACGTGATGCTTGTCGAATCCCTTGGTTACAATTTACTTTCCGTCCGCTCTCTTGGAAAGATGGGTTTTTCCGTATTTTTCGATGGTGATATTGTGGTCCTTTTGAGGATCAAGACTCTTGACGTCGCTCATGTGGGACATGTTGAAAATGAGTTATTCGTGGTGGACTTTTCGAAGTCGTCCAACTCTCAAGCAATGTGTCTTTTCGGGAAGGCGGACTTGGCATGGTTGTGGCATCACCGCCTATCCCATGTCAACATGAGAACTTTGCAAAGTCTTCACAAAGGTGGCCTTATTGTCGGACTAAAAGAAAATGTTTCCTTTGCAAAGGATCGCGTCTGTAGGTCGTGTGTTGAAGGGAAGATGCATGACACGATGCACAAGGCCAAGACTATTATCTCATCAAAGAGGATCTTGGAGCTTCTCCATGTGGATCTCTTTGGTGCCGTGCCCGAGGCAAGTCTTGGTGGCAAGAAGTATTGCTTGGTGATTGTCAATGATTTTTCAAGATACACTTGGGTTTATTTTTTCAAGTGCAAGAGTGAAACTCAACAAACCATCATCGACTTCTCCAACGAAGTGCAACGTCAACACAATGTGCAAATCATGGCTATTAGGAGTGATAATGGCTCGGGGTTCAAGAACTATACATTGAATGAATTTATTAGTGAAGAAGGCATTCATCATCAATACTCCGCCACTTACACTCCTCAACAAAACGGTGTTGCCGAAAGGAAGAATCGCACCCTCTTGGATATGGAAAGGACCATGTTGGCGGAGTACTCTTCACCCCCAATATTTATGGGCCGAGGCCATATCCACCGCATGCCACTCCTCCAACCACCTCTACATCCGCAAAGGCTTGGACAAGACCCCATATGAGATCCTCACCGGCAACAAGCCCAACGTCTCCTAATTCCGTTTATTCGGTTGTAAGTGTTTTTATTTGATCAAGGGTGTTAGGTTCTCTAAATTTCAATCCAAAACTATTGAGGGTATCTTTGTTTGTTACGGTGCCAAATCCCACACTTATAGAGTCTATGACAAAGCCTCACGGATTATCATAGAATATTGTAGTGTGGTTTTCTAGGAAAATGATGGATCCCAAGTGGCGGAATTTCATGTTTCTAATGTAGATGTTGAAATACATCAAGAAGCCATAGGAAGGATGTGTGTGGAATTTTTCCGCCCCATTGAGGGACACCTTATGGCGACTCGAGAAGGACTATGCTCTACTCAAGTGGAGCCCTCCTCTACAATAGAAGAACAAGACAAGGAGCCAAATGTTACACCTAACCAAGAACATGTTCAAGACCCTCCTCTTATTGACCAAGGGACTCCGCAAGTCGTACCCACTCCTCTCACTAATGCAAGTCAAGGTCAAGGCCAAGATCAACCATCCTCTTCATCCTCTCCTCAAGTTGAAGCAAGTGTTGAAGATATTGTTGTTGTTGATGATGATGATGATCCAGGCCAAGTTGGTCAAGATGGGTACCCAAATGAACAAGATGATCAAGTGATCCCTCCTCGCAATAATGAGGAGATCGAAGCCCGTCGTGTCAAAAGGATAAGAAGAGCTTTGAAGCAAATTGATGCCCAAGACAACAAGGTCTTGGAGGATGTTCAAGCTCGAAGATCCACAAGAAGGCAATTGGCATATTTTTGTGAGCATCAAGCTCATATCTCTATGGTGGAGCCTAAGAAAGTGTATGAAGCTCTTGAGGACTCCGATTGGGTTGAAGCTATGCATGATGAGCTCAATAACTTTGAGCGCAACAAAGTTTGGAGATTGGTTGAGAAGCCCAAAGATTGCCACAATGTTATTGGCACTAAGTGGATTTTCAAGAACAAGCAAGATGAGCATGGCATTGTCATTAGGAACAAGGCAAGATTGGTTGCTCAAGGTTACACTCAAGTTGAAGGCATTGACTTTGATGAAACCTACGCACCCGTGGCTCGCCTTGAGTCCATCCGTATCCTCCTTGCTTATGCATCCTCTCTTAATTTCAAATTGCAACAAATGGATGTGAAAAGTGCTTTCTTGAATGGTCCACTAAAAGAGGAGGTATATGTTAAGCAACCTCCGGGGGTTCGAGAATCTCAACTTTCCTAACCACGTTTACAAACTTGACAAAGCTCTCTATGGTCTCAAACAAGCACCTCGTGCTTGGTATGAGCACCTTAGGGAGTTGTTAGATGATCGTGGTTTCGAAGTTGGGAAGATTGACCCCACTCTCTTCACCAAGAGAGTAAAGGGAGAGCTTTTCATATGCCAACTATATGTGGACGATATCATCTTTGTCTCAACTAACCAAGCTTTCAATAATGAGTTCTCTAAGCTTATGACTGACAGGTTCGAGATGTCTATGATGGGAGAGCTTAAATTCTTCCTTGGCTTTGAGATCAAGCAATTGGCTGTGGGACCTTCATTTCTTAAGCCAAGTATACCCAAGATATGATCAAGAGGTTTAATTTCCAAGATGCTAAGATCAAGACATCTCCTATGCAACTCAAGTGCCACCTATCTCGTAATCCAAAAGGGAGTAAGGATCTGGATCAAAAGTTGTATCGTTCTATGATTGGTTCTTTGCTCTATCTTTGTGCATCTAGGCCCGATATCGTTTTGAGTGTAGGTGTGTGTGCAAGGTATCAAGCGGCTCCTAAGGATAGCCATTTAATGGCGGTCCATAGGCTCTTTCGCTATTTGGTTCATACCCCAAGATTTGGTTTGTGGTATCCAAAGGGGGCACAATTTTCTCTCAATGGCTACACGTATTCCGATTGGGCGGGTGATCAAGATGATAGGAAGTCTACTTACGGGGCTTGCCAATTTCTTGGTAGGTCCCTAGTGAGTTGGTCCTCCAAGAAGCAAAATTGCATATCACTCTCCACCGCCGAAGCCGAGTATGTTGCAGCCGCAAGTGCATGCACTCAATTGTTATGGATGAGGCAAACTCTCAAGGAATATGTAGTTCATTTGGATAAGGTGCCTCTTTTGTGTGACAATGAAAGTGCCATCAAGATTGCATACAATCCGGTGCAACATACAAGGACCAAACACATTGAGATTCGCCATCACTTCATCCGAGACCATGTGGCAAGAGGAGACATTGCACTATCTTATGTGCCCACCAAGGACAATCTTGAGGATATTTTCACGAAGCCACTTGATGATGCAAGGTTCTTGTTCTTGAGGAAGGAACTAAATGTGATTGATTCAAGGAGTTTGACTTGAAGATCTTGCACACACACCCCTATAGATGAAACGTGTTTGAGCTTAGGTGTAGGCATGGACATAGGGGGAATGTTATCCTAACACATTAGATTCTCCCTCCCCCCATTATGCCCAAAGCAAAAAAAATTCATTGTTATCTCTCTATTTCTAATGTTGAATTGTGACCTTCAATGTCGAGTAATGGCAATGCCCCCAAGATATATCTTCGCGGTTGCATACCATGAACTCTTACATGGTGGCTTAGGCCACGAACCTCTTTTATTTTGAAGAGTTGGTTCTTAGTTGGATATTTTTGAGTTATTGTGTTTTCCTTCCGAATACTGCTTCTCGTTGCTATTTTGATCTTATTTTGCTTTTTCCCCGAGAAGTAAGGCTAGGAAATCTACCCCTTGTGTTTTTCTACATTTTGTCCCTCCTATGTTCATCTATGCATATGCCTTACTACACACAAAAGTCACCCCGTTCCTAGCCTTTCAAAACTAACTTTTTCGGAAAAGTTTGGAGCTGTTTGCTGCTCCAGCCGGAATTTTCCGGCCAGCCGGATTTTTCCGGACTATTCCGGATGCCGGATTGGGCCGGAATATTCCGGCAGCCGGGAATTTCCGGGCTAGTACGGATGGACGGTTTTTTCTTATAAATACCCTCGCACGCACGGGTGGACGGTTTTCCTCCACTTCTTTCTCTCCTCCCGTGCTCTAGCCACCAAAGTTCGCCGATTTCGTCCCCGTTGCCCCTAGGGAGGATTGTTTGATCCCTCCTTTGGACAAGGACTCCCCCATGGAAGGTATTGTGTTTGGCATCTCATCTTTTTCGTTTTGCTTGGTTGATTTTGGTTCTAGATGAAATCTCACCTAGGGTTTGATCTAGTTCCAAGTTCTATCAATGTGTTCTTCATGCCAATCCATACCTAGATGCCATGGTTTCATAGATCTAGTCTAACCACTCACCAATCTAGACTTAGATCTAAATCTTAGTTTGTGCCACTCCCACGATTTCCAGCACGTAGATCTACTTTAGGATTATCTATATGGTATCCCTTGATGTTTGGTTTAGTTTTTGAGTAAAAAATTCGAGGTTTTGGGCATTTTCTCGAGTCAAATCGAGGAGCCCGGAATATTCCGGACCATTCCGGGAGCCGGAATATTCCGGGCTCAACCGGAATTTTCCGGATGCTGCCAGAATTTCGAGTTTTCGCACTAAACGAAACCTTTTGGCGTTCCTTTGACCCGTATGGCATATGGACTTACCTTTTGCTATTCCTATGTCCTCTATTCACAGGTCCTGGAGCTCGTACTGGTTTGAAAAGGAAGATTACTGCCGGGAGGGGTTCTCGCCCTACTAGGGGTCGCACTTCTGGTTCTGGTGAGGATGATCTGGTTGAGAGGGTACCCGATGAAGATCTGAAGGAATGCTCTATTCCTAAGTGGAAGCACATCAAGCGGAAGAACCCGTACCACTTTGCTGAGTCTACCTGTGAGGATCCTCGCTTCTGGACTAATCTCCAGCTCAAGTGTTGGGATGCGTTCTATTCTAGCCAGCAGCCTCTTGTCTGTGTGCAGGCTCAGCTTGACTTGGACTTCTACAATAGGCACAAGAATGGTGATCTCCGCCATGTGCATGCTTGCCTGGAGAAGCTTGGTTTGATCCCTCTTCTGGATAATGAGTGTGAGTATTGCCCTTAATTGGTTGCTCAGTTCTACTGCACTCTCCACGCCACGGGTGATGCCCGACGCTCTATGACCTGGATGCCTGGGGAGCAGAAGATTACTAGCAACTTGACTGAGTTTGCTGAGGCGATTGGTTACACTTGGACTGCCACCTATGCTGATCATGGCTACAAGATTCATGAAGGGCCAGAATATGATATCTCAAGCCTGGACTTTTGCTATCCTCCCAACGCTAAAGGCAAAACTAAGCCTTTCAACTCCAACATGTACCCCTTCTACAACTTGTTGTCCAAGATCTTCCGTGCCACCATAGTGATTAAGGCTGGTGATTACTCTGCTATTAGGGCTTTCATGGTGAACCTCATGTTCCTCACTAGGCCTCGGAACCAAAGGAAGATTGATGTGATGGATTTCATTTACCGTGAGATATGCAACGGGGTCATGGAGAAGAGTAAGCCCGCATTTGGCCCACTTATTCAGAAGTTCATAAATCACAAAGTGGGGATTGAGATCATGGACCAATATGCAGTGGTTAAGGGCAAGAAGTTAGTTCCTACCTTGATTAATGGTGATGAGATTCTAGAGTATGCTCAGACTAGGTCCAAATCACCCATGGCCACTCCTTCTGCTTCCACGAGTGGTACTTCTGAGCGTCCCTCTGGTGGCATTGCTAAGTTCTTCAAGGCAATGTTCAACATGTGCAAGGACACTAGGGCAATTGCTCATGAGGCTAGGGAGTTGGCCAAGGAGACTAGGCGTATCCGGAATGCCGACCGCAGGGCTGCTGGGATTCAAGTGCCTGCTGATCCTCCCTCTCTTGCTGCTGCTGAGCTTGTCCCCATTGAGATGCCCGAGATCCATGACGATGACTTCTACTTCAGTGTGCCTCCTGCTGATGTTGATGATGAGGAGTATTCTGATGATGGGGACTACTTCGATGCTGCTGGGCTTGGAGGTCGTGATGCTGAACCTGAGGAAGAGGAGAATGATGAGGACCAGCGTGAAGAAGATGACGACATGGAGTGATCCCTTGGGACGTTAGTGGACTCTTTTTCCCTTTTTGGCGTCTTGATGCCAAAGAGGGAGAAGGAGTCCCCATATTAGGATTCCACGGGATTTACAAGGGTGGGAGCACGAGTCTTTTGCCTTTCGATTTTGATCTTATAGGCTTGTGCTCCGTTATCTTTAGTTCGTTTGCTTCATTTTATTTGTGTGGAACCTCGTGACGTATTTGTGTCACCCTACCCGTGGTTATGCTACTATTATCATGTGTGTTTTTATCTCTATCATTATATATGCATGTTGTATGAACTTGTTTAGTCGGCTTGGTGTCTAAAACATAGGGGGAGCAAAGCCTATGAAGTGTGTGCCTCACGACACACATCGAGGAAGAACTCCGTCTATTTTTTGGACACCATTTCTTTAGTTCATATTGTTTTATCCCCGTGAAATATTTATGTTGTCATCAAACACCAAAAAGGGGGAGATTGAAAGTGCATTCTCGATATCTCGTTGTTTTGTGTGTTTGTTAACAACATAAAGAAGCTACTAACCGTATGTGCTACTTTGTCAAAGGGTTTGGTCTTAAATCAGCACGTATACGGTGTCGAAGAAATGGTGAAGAAATCGAAGATCAACGGATTTTTTATGGCCTAAAACAGAGCTTCAAAGGGAAGCCCGGAATATTCCGGGCCAATCCGGGCTCCGGAATATGTCCGGAATAATCCGGCCACTATGGGAAAATGTTCTGTTACAATCCGGATTATTCCGGTTGATTCCGGCAGCTGGAATATTCCGGGGCCATTCCAGCCTCAACGGGAAATTGCTCTGTTAGCATCCGGAATATTCTGGGACCATTCCGGCCATAAGGGGAAATTGTTCTGTTGCCATCCGGAATGCTCCGGATTATTCCGGGGTCCGGAATATTCCGGACCAATCCGGCCAGGTCGCAAATTGGGCAGAAAACGGCTAGTTTTGTGGGGGCCTATAAATAGGGCCTCCCTTTCTTCCCCAAGGGTTAGCTCCACCAGCATTGAAAACACCATTGATTGAGCTCACCCACCAAGCTAGATCTCCCCTTCTCCACCCAAACTTGTTGATTCTTTGAGGAATTAAGGAGGACCACCGGATCTACATCTTCACCAACCGGATTTCCATTTCCCTCACATTCACTTGAGAGATCTTTGCCTAGGGTTTCCTCATGTGGAGAACCTAGGCTTCTTGTTACTAGTGGTGATTCAAGAAGAGTTGGGAGCCCCCAATTAAGTTGTGGGTGTGTGCCCCAAATGTTTGTAAACGATTCGATCCCCCGCCTCAAAGGGGTTCAATAGTGAGAGGTGAACTAGGCCTTTGTGGCGGAAGTTCATCGGAGAATAGGGTGAGGCCTTTGTGGCGTTGAGTAGGCCTTCGTGGCGAGCTCACACCCCTCCAACGAGACGTACTCCCTTAACAAAGAGGAACTCGGGAATACATTGTGTCTCCGTGTGCTTCCATCGGTTACCTCGTTCCTCACTCTCTACTTACTCGTACTTGTAGCATTTATTTTATTACTTGTTGTTTTAAGTGTTGTCCTAGTTGCATTAATTGCTTGCCTTGTCATATAGGTAAATTCACCATTAGTTGCAGTATCTAGAGAATTTACCATTGAGTTAAGCCTAAACCTTTTTAAAAATTAAAATTGGTCGTAGAACCTATTCAACCCCCTCTAGGTGCCCATACTTTACTTTCACCCACCTCTTGGCAAGATTCCGCATGCTCCGTCAGATCCGGGAGTTTCTGCCTCTAAATAGTTTTGGAACCCGCTAGAGAGAATCCGACGCCGGCGAAGGCCTAACACAAAAAGAGAGGGAATCTTGGGCATACAAGACCCATGACACACTATAAAACACATGGTATGGCATAGCATGGGATTTGGTGGTATTTAGACGATCCAGAGCCACTCTCCGGAGAAACCCTAGCCCCGTTGGGAAAACAGACGGAACTGCCGTTCTGGCCCCTCTACGTGAGCCAGAAGGGGGTAGCAAAGTGGAACCGGCTTCTTGGTTGTGTTAGTTTAGGCCCAATGAACACCCTAGACAATGGTAGGGCCCACCTCTTGGCAGGATTCCCCCTGTTTCGTCACATCCGGGAGTTTCGGGCTCTGAGTAGTCCTTGAACCCGCTAGAGAGAATCCGACGCCGGTGAAGCCATAACACACCGAGTGATGGAATGTTGGGAATCCAAGACCCATGAAACACTCTAAAACACATGGTATGTCATACCATGGGATTTGGTGGCATTCAAACAATCCGGAGCCCCCTCTCCGGAGAAAACCGTAGCCCCGCTAGAGAAAAAGATGGAACTGCCCCCCTCTACGTGAGCCGGAAGTGGGTAGCAAAGTGGAACCAACTGCTTGGTTGTGTTAGGTTAGTCCCAACGAACACCCAAGACAATGGTAGGGCCCACCTCTTGGCAAGATTCCCCAAGTTTCGTCAGTTCCGGGAGTTTCGGGCTTTAAGTAGTCATGGAACCCGCTAGAGAGAATCTGACGCCGGTGAAGACCTAACACAGAGAGAAAGGGAATCTTGGGCATCCAAGACCCATGACACACTATAAGTAATCTTGGTAATCTTGGGAATCTTGGGCATCCAAGACCCATGATATGGAATACCATGGGATTTGGTGGCATTCAGACGATCTGGAGGCCCTTCTCCGGAGAAACCATGCATAGCCCCGCTGGGAAAAAAGACGGAACTGCCGTTCTGGCCCCTCTACGTTAGGCGGAAGGGGTAGCAAAGTGGAACCAAGGAACACCCAACAAAATGGTAGGGACCACCTCTTGGCAAGATTCCCCCAGTTCTGTCAGATCCGGGAGTTTCAGGCTCTAAGTAATCCTGAAACCCACCAGAGAGAATCTGACGCCGGTGAAGCCCTAACACAGAGAGAGCGAGTGAATCTTGGGAATACAAGACCCATTCCACACTCTAATGCACATGGTATGCCATACCATCGGATTTGGTGGCATTCAGACGATCCGGAGCCCCCTCTCCAGAGAAACCATAGCCCCGCTGGGAAAAAGACGGAAATGTCGTTTTGGCCCTCTACTTGAGCCAGAAAGGGGTAGCAAAGTGGAACCAATTTTCTTGTTTGTGTTAGGTTAGGCCCAAGGAACACCCAAGAAAATGGTTGGGCCCACCCGTTGGCCAGATTCCCCGAGTTCCATCAGTTTAGGGAGTTTCGGGCTCTAAGTAGTCTTGGAACCTGATAGAGAGAATCTGACGCGCCGGTAAAGCACTAACAAAGAGAGAGAGGGAATCTTGGGAATCCAAGACCCATGACACACTATACACACACGTGGTATGGCATACCATGGTGTATTTGGTGGCATTCAGACGAGGCGCCGGTGTAGCCATAACACAAAGAGTGAGGGAATCTTGCGCATCCAAGACCCATGCCACAATCTAACACACATGGTTTGGCATACCCTACGATTTGGTGGGAATTCAGATGCTCCGGAGCCCCTCGTCGGAGAAACCCTAGGTGTGCGGGAGAAAAAGAAGAAACTGCCGGTCTGGCCCCTCTACGTGAGCCGGAAAGGGGTAGTAAAGTGGAAGTAATTGCTTGGCTGTGTTAGGTTAGACCCGAGTAACACCCAAGACAATGGTAGGGCCCATCTCTTGGCAGGATTCCCCCTGTTTCGTTACATCCGGGAGTTTCGGGCTCTGAGTAGTCCTTGAAACCGCAAGAGAGAATCCGACGCCGGTGAAGCCATAGCACACCGAGTGAGGGAATGTTGGGCATCCAAGACCCATGGAACATTATAACACACATGTTATGTCATACCATGGGATTTGGTGGCATTCAGAAGATCCGGAGCCCCTTCTCCGGAGAAACCATAGCCCCGCTAGGTAAAAAGACGGAACTGGAGTTCTGGCTGCTCTACGTGAGCCGGAAGGGGGTAGCAAAGTGGAACCAAATGCTTGGTTTTGTTAGGTTAAGCCCAAGACAATGGTAGGGCCCACCTCTTGGCAAGATTCCCTCGCTTCGCTGGAACATTGATCTGTTGACCAGAAGTCAACCTTTTTGTCTACCCCTATGACCAGCATCGGAAGGGGGTAGACCTCAATAATATTTTGCTTGGTTGTGTTAGGTTAGACCTAAGTTACATTAATAACCAAAATCTAGCGATACTTTTAACAATATTCCCTTCGGTTTGCCCGAATGGGGGAGCATCGACGGTTCGAGACATATAAGTGTAGTGCATAACCTTCCTATGTGATGCCGGTGAAACCAGTCACACCTATGGGTAGTATATTGGCCCCTCCCCACCTCGATCCTAGCATAGGTTTATAAGCATTCTTAGTGCCCCACCATGGTTTACGTAGGATTCTGACACTTCAGAGCCCAACGCTTCACTAGAACATTGATATGTTGACCAGAAGTCAACCTTTTGGTCTAACCCTATGACCGCATTAGAAGGGGGTAGAACACAATACTATTTTGCTTGGTTGTGTTAGGCTAGGCCATAACTACATTAATAACCAAAAATCTAGCTATACTTTTAACAGTATTCCCTCTGTTTTCTCCGAAAGGGGGGCATCGAATGTTTATAACTAAACTGGAGTAGTAGTACATATATATTAGTAAGTATGGATCATTACATTCTAATTAAAAATATGGCGAGAAATATAAATTAGGCCTAAACTATCCTAGACGCCGGTCCGGCCGTCCTCCTCGTCGTCTCTCGCTGCCATGCTAGCCTGGTCATCGTTCGGCGCCATGGCCGGTGCACGCGTCGGAGCACGCGTCCCGTCGGAGTAAATGGCGGCGACATGCAAACCGCAATGATCCTGGAGACGCTTGGGGAGCCGGGAAGGCTGCATACCGCGTTAATGCTAGGCGTGCGGCAGAGGCGAAGCACCGTCCCGCCTCCTGGTGCAGGTTGCGTCCCATCGGCACCATTGCGCGCGGCAGGCTAACCACCACCTGCACTATGCCGTGTGCATGTCCAAGGCGTGTGAATGCGAGGCGTGTTGGCACGTAACCACATGTTCGTCACCTAGGCTGCATACACATGGTAGTTGTGTTGGCACGTACCATTATTTGTAGTGAACTTGGCAAAGATTGCTACCACGTTTCGCAAGCAAACACGTGCCATATCGTTTTGTACGCGTACACGTATAAAATGGTATCCTCTTTTCTACACGTACGATAGAGCCTTTGATATTCGCTGACTTTGTGGGGTGAGATTTGTGGTGAATTTGGATCACTGGTAGAAAATAGGCCTACAGTCCCGGTTCGCCAGGCCCATTAATCCCGGCCGCGCAACCGGGACTAAATAAGCGCGACTAAAGGCCCCCCCCATTAATCCCGGCCTCTTACGAACCGCGGCTAAAGGCCCGGCCACGTGGGCGGGTGGCGTGAGCCGGGGGGCGGAGGACCTTTAGTCCCGGTTGGCGACACGAACCGGGACTAAACTTTATTTCGTAATTTCTTTAATTCAGTTGGGTTTCTAATTATTTTTCACTCCAATTTTTCACTCCCTTTTTTCACTCCAATTTTTCACTTCCTTTTTTTCGGAATTTGTATTATTTGCTTAGTGTCTAACTACAATTATCTCTAGTCAAATTACTTACTCGTGGTCAAACTTCCCGCTCGGTCACCCATCCTCCTACTACTCTAGCACTAGCACGCTTAACTTCCGAGTTCCATCCCGTCCCGCATCCAAGTGTTTCGCACGCATGTATGTGATAGTAGTATCATATCAATCCTATTAACATGTTGGTCGATGCCACATTTCTTTATTGTTTCAATTTCAAATAAATCTTTTTATAAAAAAAACTAATGATGTAATTAATAATTTTGAATAAATAAATAAACATTAACTTTTTAATTTGTATTATTTATAAAAATACTATTAATATATCAAAATATTCAGAAAAATAAAACTAATTCATTTTTAAATCTTAAAAATACAAATAATATATCAAAAAATAAAGAAAAATAAAACTAATTCATTTTAAAATCTTAAAAATACAAATAATATATCAGAAAATAAAGAAAAATAAAACTAATTCATTTTAAAATCTTAAAAATACAAATAATATATCAAAAAATAAAGAAAAATAAAACTAATTCATTTTAAAATCTTAAAAATACAAATAATATATCAAAAAATAAAGAAAAATAAAACTAATTCATTTTAAAAACTTAAAAATACAAATAATATACCAAAAATTAAGAAATATAAAAGTAATTCATTTTAAAATGTTAAAAATACAAATAATATATCAAAAAATTAATAAAGATAAAACTAATTCATTTTAAAATCTTAAAAATACAAATAATATATCAACAAATTAAGAAAAATAAAACCAATTCATTTTAAAATCTTAAAAATACAAATAATATATGAAAAAATTAAGAAAAATAATACCAATTCATTTTAAAATCTTAAAAAGACCAATAGGCTCTTCTATTATTTTTAGAATGAGTTCAAAATGTATTTTGAAGTAAATCCAACTGGATGAGTTGGTATTGACTAGATATATGTTTTTTCTTGATGTGTTTTTGTTTGTTTCTTGATGTGTTTTGTTTGTTTTCTTGATGTGTTTTTGTTTTTTTTGTTTGAAATGTGTGTTTGACATAATATAGAAATAATAGCTACAAATTAATATAGAAATAATATCCATTACATACTAATATATATCCATTACATGCATATATCGAACGCAAGATATCGAACGCAAGACATGCGGTACAAACACCATCTACTCGAGCTCCGTCGAGTAGATGCGGAACAACTCGTAGGAAACGTATGCATCTATGGCTTAGATTAATTTAGAAACGGTTGTTTTCCTGTTTTGTTTTCTTGATGTGTTATTGTTTGTTTTCTTGATGTGTTTTTGTTTGTTTTGTTTTGAAATGTGTGTTTGACATAATATAGAAATAATATAGCTACGAAATAATATAGAAATAATATCCATTACATACTAATATATATCCATTACATGCATATATCGAACGCAAGATATCGAACGCAAGACATGCGGTACAAACACCATCTACTCGAGCTCCGTCGAGTAGATGCGGAACAACTCGTAGGAAACGTATGCATCTATGGCTGCATAGTTGAGGTTGGTCCGCTCCAGTGGGGTCTTCCCCCAACGCCTGTGATTCTTGGAGGGGAAACCAGACTTCATGGTATTGTAGTCGGCGTGGATGAAGGTGGTTGCCATCGAAGCCATCCCGGTCTTGTGACCGAACAAATCATCAAAATGGATAAGATCCTGAAGATCAATGTAGTGATCTTCGGGTATCACAATACCCAATCGCATCAACTTCTGCCGGTCTTGAGTGATGTCAACACTGCAGAAGTCGTACCCCATTTTGACAAGAAAATCAACAAGGGCCGTAGAATCCTTTGAACTACTGCAACAAAAAAAAACGTGTTAGATATGTTGCAATACATGTATTCTTCAGATGCAACAAACAAATCGAAAATGCAAGATTGTACGTGTGCGTTACCTTGACCATTGAAAGACCAAAACGAACTCCTTGAGCGCAATCTGGATGACGGCAACATCCCGTTGATCCGCCGTATACTCTAGATCAAGCCCGAAGAACCTATGGTGTTCATCGGCTTGTTCATAGAGATAGCCGAAATGCTCAAAAAGACCGGGGAGCCTCTCGCAATTATTGGTGTAGGCCACATCGAGACTCTTGCCGCATGGTGTGGCCACACGGACAGTCTCCCAAACTTCATCCATGGGTGCTTGGTGGAGGAAGATCGAAGAGAGGAAGAGAAGAGAAGAGAGAAGAAGAAACAGAGACTCGGGTGCGCACTGTAGCAATGGCGCCCTTCTGCCTCTCGCTCGCGAATAAAACCGCCGCGCGGGAGGCAAGCAGTTTGTATCTTTAGTCCCGGGTGGCCAGGCCAACCGGGACTAAAGGCAGGGAGGCCAACGGACTGGACCATTAGTCGCGGGTGGCGACGCCAACCGGAATTAAAGCCCTCCACGCGCCTCCACGCACTTCCCAACCCACGACGCATGACCTTCTGTCGCGGGTCTCCTCCCGACCCGGGACTAAAACCCCTTTAGTCACGGGGCACGAAGTTTGGGGACTAATGGGGGCGTATGGAAGGCCTTTTTTCTACCAGTGGATCACTGATTGCTAGCCCCGCTGGTCCCGGGCCCCACTTGCCAGTGACTAAATGTCACATCATTCTATATTGACTAAGTCAGCCGGCGCGTTCCTACCATGCATGCATGCACACACGACATGGCGACCAGTCGAAACGGGGCGGCCTCGAAACGACACTCCGTATATAAAGCTCATGCCGCATCGCCTCTCTCCCTCATCCATTCTCCCCCCATTTCTAGCAAAAAAAAAAAACAGTACGCATCGTCTCCCAGCCCTCCTTCTCTCCCAACTGTCGAGCGCACAACCGCGAGGCGGTTCCGCGGAATGGAAGGTTCGCAGCAGGAGAACGACGGCGTCGTCCCTTCCGTTGTTGTCGCCGCAGGAGCCTCCCATGGCGGTTCCAGTTCGTCGCAGCCGCAGGATGTCGTCGCCGCCGCAGGTTCGTCGGCCGGCCATGGCTCTTTGGGTGCACCGCCTGCTTCTGCAGGGGTGGAGGCGCCTGCTGCTTTCCCTCTCCTGGCAGATCTGGGTGATCCCTACGGGGATTACCCGGCTTTCGACGAGGACGTCGACGACCAGGAGTCTGAGGTATCTATGTCCAGGCCGGCTTAGTTTATTGTCAAAGATCCAGGGTTTGTGCATGACTGCACGCAAGTTCGGGCTTCTAGTGTTTGTAGTTGCATGTATACTTTGGTTTTTTTTGTAAAGTTTGGGCTTCTGGTGTTTGCAGTTGCTTCTGTTCTTTAGGGGTTCGAGGTTTTTTGTATTCGGGATTAAAAGGTTTGTAGTTGGATCTGTACCTAGGGGTTCAAGATTCAGAGGTCTGCTTGCATCTGTACTTAGAGACCAAAGGGAAAAACATTGTAGAAAAATAGACATGTACTAGACACTACATTGACAATATAGATGTCCTGCTGTGAAACTAATAACATCTATGCATGAATATTTTTAAATGACCTTCTATATAGAGTTATGGATGATCAAATATAGATGAGAGTTGATTCAGAGGCTGTAGTTGCATCTGTACTTAGGGGTTCGCAGGTTTTTTTGTATTTTAGGGATGCAGAGGTTGTAGTTGCATCTGTTCTTATGGCTTCTAATTTTTTGTGTGCATGTTAGTATGCATGTGAGTTAGAGATTCTACGTTTTTGGAGGCATTTTCAATTTGTGTAGTTATTTTGCCTCGCAGACACTCTTGACACATTATGAATTTGTTGCAAAATCACATATTGTACCCCCGTGCATGATAATTACTTGATCCAGTTTATGCATATAATTAAAGAACGATTCTTGTATGATATTTTTGATCTGGTAAGGTATAATAACATGTCCTGATTAGAATATTAATATGTTGAATGTTATCTTAGATCATCAATGAATTCCTGATGTGTTATTATCTGTTTTTGTGCATTAGTTCACCAAATATATATAGTGGAAACTGTAATGTTGTATAAAATTCGACACATTTTTCTCAGCATTAATGTCCTCTTTATGGCACATCTGCTAAATAAGTTACCTCTCCTCTCCACTCCCAAACTGTGGATAATACAGCGGCTCCCCATACGGGCGCAGAACGCTCTCCTCTCTACTCCCAAACTGTCCGTCTGTGCCACACCTCTCTACTCCCCTTCGCTGTGCGTCGCGAGGAGGGCCGCCAACAGCAGATCCCCAGGTACTTTCCCCGGCGCAGCGTGCAAGGCGCGGAGCATGCACGTGCCCGCGAGGCGTACCGGCGCGAGGTGCATCAGGCCAACTCGTCCCACGCACCACCACCTCCGGCTCCACCCATCGCACCTTCGGACGTCGAGGAGGAAGAAGAGGAGGAGTATCCCGTCGTCGAGTTCCACAACGAGGCCCTGCAGTGGCCCCACATGCAGGCGTGGATTTTAGCGTCCTTAAAGAGTTTCGCGGCAGAAGAGCTCCGGCAAGCGAGGCTCGCCCGGCATTTCACTGTCAAGCTAGAGGCCGACACCATGGAAGAGATCCGCCATTCGATGCAGAATGAAGATGCGACAGCGCTGGCGGAGGCACGGCGGCGCACCCTTCGCTAGGACGCTAGGTCTGGTGTCTATCCTTTTCTTTTTGTGATTTGTTTCAGAAACGGCTTGTTCACAGTTAACTGTGATGATTTCGAAGATTATGTGCATTCTTAATTTCGAAGATTATGTGCATGCTTATTTACCGTGGATGACAAGTGGGGTCCAGGCATCAACTGGTCGGTCGTAGCCAGTCAAAGCAGTCAAACAGGGCAGGATGTGTGGCCCCAAGAAAAATTCGCGACGTTCTACGTGACTAGGCAAGTTTCGTCGAAGGCAACTGGGATCTTAGTGGGCTATTGGGCCGGAGACGAAAATCCGCGACGTAAAACTAGCAAAAAGTCGAGCAAAACCAGTCTGCGACGGACCAAACCAATACGTCGAGAGCAAACTCCACTTTTCAGCCATTCGCGACGCAAACGCTCGATGTTATCAAAACGTTCCGCTCAAAACATTCCGGATCGCATGGAATTTGGTAGTGTTTATTCAACAAAAAATAAAATTTCTTCGTAAACATTGTTAGTTTTTCCAATATGCATCTTTGTGTGGAATATAGGCATATTTAAAGAAACTATGCCATGGATGTGGCCATAACATCCGTCGTTTGGCCTGAAAGCCATGAATCTTCGTAGATAATAGCTCATTTCTGTGAACACTTTTTCGAGATAACTTCCGTATTCCAAGTTTATTATTTTTGATGGACACTAGATCACTTATTATAACACCACGCGAAGGTCTTGCATCATTTCGAGTTTTTTTGAATTTTCTGGAATTTTCTAAGCCTGTTTCGGGAAACGATCAAAACGGGGGACATGACCGTTCGTACCTAGGTTTTTAATATTGATTAAATCTTGGTGTATCTCTGAAGAAATAGGTACTTGGGTACCTAAAAATGATTTTTTTTTTGAAAAAATCAAGAGAAGACTAAGAGGCACCTGTAGTTCAAATTTGGTCCGGTTTCAGCTGATTCGGCTAAAATCTGTCTTTTTCCAAAGAGGTGGATGGAAAGATTTTTAGAGGAAGTAAATTGAGTTTGTTTAGATAAAATGTGGTCTAGTAACTATATAATTTTATGTGGTATAATTGTGCAACATATTTTTGGTAGATCTTTCACAAAAAAACCCCGTTTTTTGACACTCCGAAAATGGAAAATGATATTTTTATTCAACGAAAAATAAAAATTTCTTCGTAAACATTGTTAGTTGTTCCAATATGCATATTTTTGCGGAATATAGGCACAGTTAAAGAAACTATGCCATGAATGTGGCCATAACATCCGTCATTTGGCCCGAAAGGCATGAATCTTCGTAGATGATAGCTCATTTCTGTGAACACTTTTTCGAGATAACTTCCGTATTCCAAGTTTATTATTTTTGATGGATACTAGATCACTTATTATAACACCACGCTAAGGTCTTGCTTCATTTCGAGTTTTTTTTTGAATTTTCTGGAATTTTCTAAGCCGGTTTCGGGAAACGGTCAAAACAGGGGACATGACCGTTCGTACTTAGGGGCTAAATCTTAATGAACTCTTGGTGTATCTATGTTGAAATAGGTACTTGGGTGTAACATCCCAAGTATGAAAATAGCCATTAGAATGTTTGCTCTCTGTTATTTTATGTTTTGCATCATGGCATCATGTTGATTGCAATTGTTTTGCTTGTTTTCCTTTTGTTTTCCTCTGTTTTCATTTGTTTTCCAACTGTTTTCATTTGTTTTCCTTTGTTTTCTATTTGAATTTCAAACCAAAATTCAAACCTTTTGTTTCATCCTTGTGATGTTACAATTTCCAAATGAATGTTTCAAATCAAAACAATCAATTGTTTCCATCAAACCATAAGGTTCAAACCATTAAAATTATGGCTTTTTATAATTCAATTAATCCAAATGTTATTTCAAATTAAAATCATTCACAAACATTACCCAATTTCAACTTATGAAAATCAACAAAATAACCCTAATCATTTGTTCTAACTAAACAATAGGGTTCACCCTATTAAAAATATTGTTTTCAATATTAAACACTTAATAAGCAAATTCTTTCAAATATGAATTAAATCACAAACAGTAATTTAAATTTGAACTTTTGAAAAACCAAAGTTGGTAAGTGGTTGTTGTTGACCTAGTTAACTCACATAATTTTTCTCTAAAATTTTACTAACTCAAAACCCTAGATTCTTCCTATTTCTATTTCTGCAAAAAAAAATAAACAAAGCAAAAGAATAAAAAGAAGCAAGAGAGAGAGAGGGAGCAGCAAGGCCCACCCCAAACCAGCCCAACTCCCCCCTCAGCCCAAATACCCCTTCGCACCATCGTCTTCCTCGTACGGACGAGCATCCATGGCATCCACGTCACAGAGAAGAACAGGCAACGGCCATCAGTCCTCCCCTCCTCCTATATATAGCCCTAGGGCGCCCTAGACCCTACCCTAGCTCCCTCTCTTCCCTCTCCCCGCCGTATTTCCCTCTCCTTCTTCCACCTCCATCTCCCTTCTCTCTGAACCCCACACCATGGAACCGAAAAAAAGCTCCACCTCCCTCCGGCGATCGCCGGCCGTCTAGACCTCCTCCGGCCCGGGCGAGTGGGGGAATGGAAACCCCCCACCGCGGGCTCCCTCCTCCACCTCACGGCACGGGCGGGGACGGCCCGGAGCGCCGCCGCCGTGCCCATCTTCCCGCCGGTCGCCACCTGCTGCGTCTCCTTGCTCCGCCCGCTGTCCCCATCAAGGGACTCGAGGTGAGCGCTCCCTCTCCCCCTCGCTCCCCTCCCTCTCCTCCTCTCGCACGCCACCAGCCCCCACGCACCACGGCCACCCGGCGCCCCTCAGGCCGCGAGCGCAGCAGCAGCCATCGCTGCCTGCCTCCGTTCTCTGTCGGGTTACAGCGACCTGAACTCTTGAAGTTCAGTTAACACCCGCCAGCCATACCTTATCCACCCCGACGCCCCTCTCCTATCAACACACAGAGCAGCAGCCCACTGGTCACTGCCCCTTGCGCGCAAGCCCCAGGGCAGGGTTCGAGTCCCCCTCCCAACCATTAACCCAAAACTTTTTTTCCCATTTGTTTGACACATCACCTTCCAAGAATCACCAATAGGTCCCTGCAGTTTCTTTTCTAGCCCTCTAATATTTTTCCTAAGTCCCTAGAGGTGATAAAAATGGCAGATTTACACCAAAACTTGTAAAATGCATAAGTAATTCATCCCAACTCCAAATTCAACATTTTTAATATGTTTTCTGTACCAAATTAAATGTTCTATCCAAATATAAATTTTTTTTACTGTTTTGAATATTTTAAATTGGTGCAATATTTGAATTCTTGTTTAATCCACTTAATTTTGCAAAAATCATAACTTGGGCATAAAAATTCCAAATTCAACAAACTAAATATGTTTTCCAATCAACTTTTCATGTAATTTCCAAATATAAATTTTGTTTGCTGTTTTGAATAATTTAAATTGCTGAAAACAACTGTTTCTTGTTTATTGCATTTAAAATTGCCAAAATAATAACTTGCTCATTTTAAATCCAATTTCAACAAATGAAATATGTTTTCCATGCAAAATTAAACCACCTTTTAAAATATAAAATTTGTTTCATGTTTTGAATAATTAAAATTGGTTAAATGATTTAAACCTTGTTTAAATCATTTAATATTGCTAAATTCATAACTTGATCAAATCAAATTCTTTTGGGACATATAAAATATGTTTTCAAACCATAAAAGTATAAACTTTTCAAATATGAACTTCATCTAATGTTTTGAACAAATAAAAATTCAAATAAGTTCATGTTTGAATTAAATTCATTTAATTCTTTCTTAAACTTGTTTAATTCATAAATAATTTATTTGAAATCCTTTTTCAACAAGTGAAACATGCATTCCACCTAAAATTTGGTGTTCTTTCCAAATATAAACTTTGTTATCTGTTTTGAACAATTAAACTTGGTGAAAACAACAAATGCTTGTGTAACACCTTTAAGTAACCAAAATTCCAAAACTTAATAAATGAATTTCCAAACTTGGTAAACCTTATTTCCAATTGCTTCTATTGTTGTTATTTTGCTGTTTTCCTCATCCATGCATCATGCTAATCAACTTTCATATGATGATTAGTTGTAAAACAATTAATTCAACCATAACTCATGGGCTTTCCATATGCAATCCAAATTGCATGTGGGTCCATTTAATCATGTTGTTATCTTGTCAACTAGTTTATTTTGTTGCATCAACTAAATGGTCATTCATAATCCCATGTTTGTGCATTATGCCATGTTATTGATTGCTTATCTCTCTGCGTTGTTTGTTTGCTTCTTCTCGGATACACGACGACGTTGAGACCGACGATACTTACGACACCCCTTCTAAGGATCTAGCTCAGTACCAGGCTACTGGGTTTGCAGGCAAGTATTCACTCACATGAACCATCGTGTTCCTTTTCAACATTGGTTACCGATACTTTCCGTTGTCTATTCTTCTAGCCCTATGATTAGTTGCTTCTGTTACGAACCTATCACATGTATCCTTAACCCTGATATTGCCTCACCTCCACTCCTACAACCCCATTATTTGAGCCCGTGTCTTACTAGCATGCTTAGGTTGTTTGGCTCGAGTCTGTTACCCGTTACTTTCTGTTACTATTTTATTATGTTCTGGGGGCTCGATGTTTAATCAATCAATCATGCTAATGTTATTGTTAAATAATAATTTGATGATAAGGCACCGGCAGGAGGCCCTGTGTGGTTTTGAGGCCTGCTAGTGTCGACCCTAATAGGAAAAGGGTCTTGTCTACTGGTCCTTGATGAGCGCACTAACCGCATGTGGGAAGCGAGTATGGGCGCCCCCCTCAATTTGATTCGATTCTCATCTCGTCCAAATCGCCTCATTTAGTTCGTGTTTTCCATTTGCCGCATGCATGTTTTTTGCGAGCCCAGGCCAGGGTGGAACTTTTGTAGTCGGCATATAGGGGGACACGTTCTTAGAGTGCTATGAGGGTCCCTTTTCTTCGGGGCTCGATTAGCCGTGCGCCCAAGGTGCTTTGGGCTTGATGCGAAGAAGAGTTGAGTTGTGTTGAGTGCCCCGCTTGGTGGGAGGCATCCCATCTGGCGGGTTATTCTTACGTGTACGGCCAAATTGGTGCACCCCTGCAGGGATAAATCTTCTCGAGAAGCCGTGTTTTCCGCGGTTATGGACTACTTGGTGAAAGTACTGGCTAACAAGTACTCAGGACAACTTAAACCTAATGATTAACAACCTTACACCCAATGATTAACAACTTGACTAGTAATAGGCTTATTGACACAATAATCTGAACCATCATTATTTCAACTGTGTGAGTTATCCTCGGATTGCTTCTTTGGATAAGGGGCGAGGTCCAGGATGGGTTTGTTTGGAGTTAGTTATAGTTGGTTACTATACGCGATCTTATCTCCTTTCTGTTAGCCGGAAGTGGTAGTAACTCTGTAGTTGGTTAGAGCAGCCAGTTGCAGCATCTTTATATCCCCTTTCCTTCCGTTGAACCCAAAGCATCTGTGCTGGTGTTGACGGTTACACTTTGGTGAACTGTGAGTCTGCTTGCCAGTACGTTTATGTACTGACCCCTTTGGGCTGTGGTTTCTGCAGACTACGTTTCCGAGGATCCCATGGTGGCTACTACGTGGACGTATGACGTGCTGACGAGTAGATAGTGGACCCGAGCAGGATCCGAGACTTCGTGGATGGGCTGTCTTTTCGTTTCCGGCCTCTCCTATTATTTGGTCTGTACTCAGACACTTTGGATGCTTCCGCTGGATGATGTGTTGTATGTGTCATCTCTGGTGTATTTGCCTATCTCTGCTCTAGTGAGAGCTATTTGCAACTTATTTCCATTTTTGTGTAGTCTGTTGTCTGTTCCAATGACGTACCATGTGTGTATGTTTTGAAGTACGTCAATGGAAGTATCTGGATTTCTATGGGATGGTTTGCGCAGACGGTGAATAGTAAGAGAATGGTTGTCACACGTTTACGTGTTGGCCTGCTCATATTGAGATGCGGGTGCCGGTATGCCCCGTAAGCCATTTATCTACTGTTTAACGGACTGTGAGTATCCCCTAGAAGTCCGGCTGCGACATTGGGTACCTAAAAATGATTTTTTTCAAAAAATAAAGAGAAAACTACGAGGCGCCTATAGTTCAAATTTGGTCCGGTTTCAGCTAATTCGGCTGAAATTTGTCTTTTTCCAAAGAGGTGGATGGAAAGATTTTTAGAGGAAGTAATTTGAGTTTTTGTAGATAAAATATGGTCTAGTAACTATATAATTTTATTTGGTACAATTTTGCAAATAGTTTTGGTAGATGCTTCACAAAAAAACCCTTTTTTGACACTCCGAAAATGGAAAATGATATTTTTATTCAACGAAAAATAAAACTTTCTTCGTAAACATTGTTAGTTGTTCCAATATGCATCCTTTTGTGGAATATAGGCACATTTAAAGAAACTATGCCATGGATGTGGCCATATAACATCCGTTAATTGGCCCGAAAGCCATGAATCTTCGTAGATGATAGCTCATTTCTGTGAACACTTTTTCGAGATAACTACCGTATTCCAAGTTTATTATTTTTTATGGATACTAGGAAATTATTATGAGATATTGCGAAGGTTATCCATTTTTTGAATTTTTTTGAACCTTTTATGCATGTTTCAGAAAACGGTCGAAACGGGGGACATGACCGTTCATAGCTAGGTGTTGAATCTTGATGAACTCTTGGTGTATCTATATTTAAATAGGTACTTGGGTACCTACAAATGATTTTTGCAAAAAATAACGAGAAAACTAAGAGGCACCTGTAGTTGAAATTTTGCCCGGTTTTCCCCGTTTTTTTAATATTTTGTATGCTGGTTTCAAAATACGGTCAATAGTTTTGCTACATGCTCCGCAAAAAAAAACCTTTTTTGACACTTAGAAAATGAAAAATGATTTTCTGCAAAGTGGAAAACTTAAAATCGCTTTTTTTGAACTTTAAAAGCACTTAATATTACTTAAATCCATAGTAATATAAGTGTGTGTCAATTAAAAATATAGTTTACAATGAAACTATTAGTTACATGTCTTGAAGATTATTCTATTGTTACTATCGAAACCACATAACTAGGGAATGTTCAGTGGGGTCAGGAAATAGTAGGTCCCAGGTGCAGCCACTCTACCGTGAGCTGCAAAAGTGAGAATGAAAAGAGGGTTCGGAATTTTTTCAGAAACGATCCCGCGACGTCATCCCTTCCTTTCGTCACACCGAAAACCTATCCTCCCTCCTTCGTGCCGCCACCCCCTTCTCATCTGTACCCACAGCGCCAGATCCCCCCACCTCCCTCCTCTCGCCTCTTTCCCACCAGATCTGAAGCCAAAGCCCTCCCGATGCCGAAACCCAAGCGTCGCCCTTGTTTCTAGATCCCCACCTACGCGCTATCACCGCACCCAAGCACCGCCGTATCCTCGTGCTGCAACCAGCCGCTCGGAGTTCTTCGTCCTCGGCAGCGGCACCACACCTCCACGCCTTCGTCTCCTAGCCCGACCTACCCACCCACCCTGTCGTCTCCCTTTGGCCTCTCTCCCTCTCGTGATTCAGATCGACAGAACCGCCGCCAAGAGAGGCGCCGCCACCCAGCGACCACCTCGTCGTTGCTGGCTTGTTCGATGGCGTGCGTGTGCGTCCTTTGATGCGCGATAGCCCGTCGAGCTGGCCGGTTCATGGCGCGTGTGAGGTCTCCTGACCGCATCCGAGCTAGTGGGAGGGCTCTGCGCACCGACTAGACATCTGCTGCGCGTGACGGTTGTACGCAGGAGAAGATCCACTCCGTTGCCGTCGATCTCATCTACAACCATCAGATCGACCTCCCGAGCAACATCACAGCTGGAGATCTCCATCTCATCTCCTCCTAGCGCCAGTGTAAGATCCCCATCTCATCCCCTCACCCCCACACCTCCATTTCATCTTTCTCATGCTCCTACTCCTTCTCCTTCCCTTGCAGATCACCATGACGAGATCAAGACCGGCCTACCACACCTCCTGCTGCACTCCAGCGACAACGCACAAAGGGAGGACGACATGTCCAGTTCAATATCGACCACCAAAAGGACTTTGCCCCCTCTTTCGTTCTTCTGCAATCTAGCCTGGCTTCTGTATGATAACTCATTTATTCCACTTGTTCTACTGATATGAACTGCTTTAGTACTGACGTCCATAATCGCGAGCTAACTAGGATGCTATTGTTTTAATTTGTCACTGATGTCCAAATCGGGTCCAGCCGTGGGCCTGTTGTGGTATATTATTTCGATATCTATGTCACCTACAAAGTATGGGGATCTGTTTCAGACGGGACCATTTTTGTTTAACCAGAACCATCTCACAACCTTTGATCCTTTGCATGTAAATAGATCAGATCTCGCAATATACATGTCCATCATGACAATCAGCTTACAAGTGTGCACTTCAGTACTATTAGGACAAGTCTGTGATGCAAAGTAATAATAAATTTTCTATTAAGCTCAACATTTGGAACTTGTAAGTTGAGTTCAATTTGTAGGCCTATAGTTTATCTATTTCATCTTGGCTTATATATTACATGTTGCATGTGTAAATGGTTGAGTAGTAAACTAAAAGTAATGAACTATACCAAGAATTACACTTTCAATGTGTTTTCCTTCTAGTAGTCATGGCTTTGCCTTTGCCAACATAAAATTTTAGTCAGAACAATGTTCTTTCAAAATCGCTTCTGAAAACTCCACACATACAGTAGGCTAACCTTTTGTGCTTTTCATTTTAGGATTTTCTTGTGCTGATCCATTGACAAGATCGGAGCTGGGTTGCTGATGGTCATCTCCAAGCTCAACAAGCAGACACCCTTTTTTGGCAACACTGTACAGGTTTATGCCTTGCATGTCGAACCACTTCCTACCTTCTGGTCTTTCCTCTTCGTGATCTAGTTATGTTCTGTTGAAGCTTATTATATATGCATTACAGGAATTGTATGTGCATTATTCATTGTATTGTATATGCATTTCAAGAATACTATATGGATTACATCGAAGCACTTGGATACATACATGTATAACAATTTTCATTTCTTAACTTAATTTGGGTTCCTAGTTCTTTACATGCCATGTGTTGCTTCCTTTTTTAACGTTTGGAAAGTAATTGCCTTTTTGTATTCACTCCATGCACAAATTTTGTTTATGCCATGACATGTATTTTCTTGTCGGTGCTTACAAATATGGATTTATGCTTACAATGCATATTGCTACAATATCTATCTCTTATAATGAAATGCATTGCTTTGATAGTTGTCCCTTAAACCCTCTTTTGACTATGTAGAGTGAACCAGAAGTCTTCCTCAAGTGAACGCTGTTGTTGTGACAGAAGGTTGGAAGAAACACGGAGATGCAGATTTTCAAGATCAATATATTACTTTTGTTCTTTGATTAGACCTACTGGATATTATTTTAGGAGATCCAGATTTCTATACACTTGCTGGATATAAATTGTACTTAGACATGTATCTTCTGTCATGAATATCTGATTGAATTATTTATAGATTTTAATTTTTTCGAATAAATTGTTATTTTTATTTTAAAATGTGTGAAATAGAAATCTGTCCTTTTAGAGATCCAATCGATTTACTGGCCCAAATAATAATTGTATTGGACTTGGAAAAGGCCACGCCTGGACGAAATGCACAGCAAAAAGTTCGCGGCCTAGAACAAAATCTCGAATGAAATGTGCTAAAAAAGGCCATGGCCCATTACAAAAATCGTGAACGAAATGGACTGCAAAAAGCAATGACCCAGAAAATTAAAAGGCCATGTAGACGTCAATAATTGTATAAAAAAATTAAATGGGCTAGGCCCATATAGAAAGCCGAAATGGACTGGGCTTATTCTGATCAACGTGAGCTTGGCCACGTTGGATCTCACGTGGCTTGGCCAAGTTGCGAGCGACCAAAATATTTGGTCACGACGTCCATGACCTTTTACTTTGGTCTCAAAAAGGTCACATTTTATAAAACATGACCATTCGGTGACCAGTATTGAGAGTCACTAGGTAGCATATTTCTTGTAGTGTTTAATAGTGTCCTTTCCAAGTATAGAACCACTTCCTACCGGAAAATCTTTCAGGGTAAACTTAGGGAACAACATGATGAAAAATAACAACGAAATGACAAAAACAATAACTAGAATAATAACTAATTGTTTTGTGTTTTTTGATAAAGAGAAGCAAACAAGACAAAATAAAATAAACTAAGCAAAACAAAAACAAAGTAAAAAGAATGGAAGTGAGAGACTCCCCTTGCAGAAATTCTCTTCCTCCCCGGCAATGGCGCCAGAAAATATCTTTATGGTGCAGGTCTTGCACTCGTTGGGACCCCCAAGAGGAAGGTATTATGAGCATAGCAGCATCTTTCACTCAGTAAGAAACCAAGGTTTAATCGACCAGTAGGAGGAAGGAGTAACTTCAGAGGGTTGAAGCAGCTGAGATGGCAGGGCGCACTACCGGTTCAGAAGCAATGTGGAACCTACACAACACAATCAAATCACTTTGCCCCCAACGAAGAGATGAGGTTTTCAATCTCACCGGTTTTACTGAACACAAAGAGATTAAACGTATGGTGTGGAAAACAGTAGGAAAACAGTATGAAAGCAGTATGCGAGCAGTACGAGAGCAGTATAAAAGACGTAGGTGTTTTACCAGTATGAGGAAAAAGGACCGGGGTCCACAGTTAACTAGTGGTGTCTCTCCTTGAAAGATAAATAACATGTGTGGTGAACAAATTACAGTTGGACAATTGTCAGAAATGAAGGATGCACCATAGTGCATATGCAAGACATAAAGACTATGTGATTCATGCGGGCATTACAAGAAAATACATAGACCGTTATCCAACTGCATCTATGACTAAAAATCCACCCTCCGAATATCATCCGAACAAATGTTGGGTATTAAGTTGCAAGCAATAGATAGTCGCAGTAAGAAAAGTGTGTAATGTAAACAATAACATCATCCTTAGACAAAACATTGTTGTTTCCTCCCTAATGGCATGTTAGTGCTCGGGCCGCTCCTCGATTTGAAGCACGTGGGCCGGCACGGCACGACACTGCGTAAACAGGCCGGCACGTGGCCCGGCACGGGCACGCCATGGTACGATTAAATTAGAGGGTTGATAACCCTTTTTATAGGGAAAACATGCAATTTTTTAGATTAAATTAGGCCTCTAACGACTAAATATGACAAAATACCTCTAAATTGAGACAAATTGTAGTTAAAATGGGCTAATTATGCCCCTAATCACCCCCGAACTAAGAAAAATCTGCACTCCCGCTGCCCCCTCCACCAAAATTTTAAATTTTGAAATTCCCGCTCCCCTTATCGGGCCAGCCGTGCCAGGCTTTTTAATGGGCTGTCGGGCCGAAAAGTAGCCAATCGGGCCACAATCAGGCCATAGTGCCGTGCCCAGCAGCAAATTCAGGCCCATGGGCCGGCCCGGCACGGCACGAATAAGCCGGGCCGTATATGGGCCAGGCTTTTTTGGCCCGAGTCGTGCCGTGCCGGGCAGCCCGTTTGGCCGGCTATACTCACGCATCACTTTAGAGGAGGGCATGGTGGTGTAGACCCCTCCGGTGATGATTTCCCCCTCCGATAGGGTGTCGGGGAGAGATTTAGAACCCTCCCGGTCTCGGGATGACAGCGACGGCGGCCTTGGGTGTTTCTCGGGTAAAAGTGGACTCCTTTTAGGGTTTATGTCTCGGGGGTATTAAATAGGCGAAAAGGGAAAGGCAGTGGAGGCCTGGGGGGGCCCACACCACTCCTCGGCGTGGCCAAGAGGGGGGGCGCCGCCCTATGGTGTGGGGGTAACATCCCTGTTTTGTGAATTTAAATGGAAAATGGGAAATTCTACAAATATTACTTAATGTGGTTTTAAAAAAAATTAACTAGAAAATATTTCAATTTCACCAACGTAAAACATGGTGAGGTTGGAAATTTTGTATGGTTTTCAAATCTCATTTTTGCAAATTTTTCTGATTGCAAAAAGGTCCTCAAAACTATATTCTTTGTTCTGTTTTAAAATGGAGAAGTGATTTTCTGTAAAATCTGATAATTGTAGGGGGTTCTTTGCAAAAACATCTTCTTCTTCCTTTGCCAGTAGGAGCAGCTTCGTGGAGGCAGCGGCGGTGTCGATTCCACCTCCTGCTTGCTCCCTCTCGTGGGGATAAGGGAGAGGAGAGTCCTCCTCGTCAATTGCACCTCCCTCCTCTCGCGCCCTCTCTCTATAATCCCCGAGGAACGTGACCCCTAACCCTAACCTGAAATCCTAACTTAACCGACGCCACCGTGCATCGTCTCTCCGGCCATCCTAAGGGCCCCAGACCTCCTCCTCGCCACCGCATCGTCCTAGTCTGCATCCTCGTGCACGCGTGGAGGTCGGGAAGGCCGAAAGTGGTTGGATTTCACCGCCGTACTCAACTCCTGCCGGCGGCATCCTTGCACGATTCCGGCACCATCGCCGCTCCTCCAGCCTCCTCGACCACTTTCTCAGGTTCCCGGTGAGTCGAGGAGCACCCCGGTGCCCTCCGTTCATTTTGCAATGGCCGTTTGTGCCATCACCGTCGAGCTCCACCGCGCGCCGCCGCGGGTGCACCTTGCCGAAGTTCTTCGGCGACAATTAGGTAGCGGTGTCGCCCCTAGATGGTCCGCCTCGGTCTCCAATCTGGCCGGGATGTCCTCGCTCGCCGACGGTGAGCACAACCGTGCGGTTCTGGCCAGCTGCTGACGTCTGCGCGACGTCATGCTGACGTCACTTGGGGCCAGCGTGTCAGCCCTTTTTATTTCTGAAAATGTTTTATAAAAGGGAAATCCCTGACATGCAGGCCCCACTGTTCTAGAAAAGAATTAATTTTAGAAATTCAATAACTTTTATTCTGTTAATCAGAAAAATAAAATAAAAACTTAGATTTATTCAGAAAATTATTTCCAACCCAAATATGTCATTTTCACACATGTTTGACAAAGTTGTTTTTTGACCCTTATTTAAATGTTGTTTAATTCATTTAAAATAAAGAAAATAAGTTTTTAATCAATAAAATTAGAAAATTACAAGTTATATACCAAAATGCTAAAAATGACAAATGCAACCTAGTTATGCTGTTTTCAAACCCATTTGTTCAATTAAAATTGGACACACTTTCAGAATCGCCTGAAACACCCTCTGAGGTCCATTTCGGGGCTAATTTCAACATTATTGCATGTTTGCCATACAAACCCTAGCAACCCATAGAACATATTTAGGGCTTTATTTCCGCGCAGTAACTTGCTCATACATACATATTGCGCATTGCATCTATGCCATGTGTTGATTGTTGTTCTTCTTTTCGATGATTTTCCCCCTCAGTAGAATGCGACTCGGAAGTGAAGGCATGCAACTCCTTTGACGAATACTTGATCTTAACCGACAAGTCAAGCACTTATCCCAGAAGATCTATCTATTGGTTTTCTTATAACCAACGCAATCATAACCTCTTATCTGCTCATATATGGTTTCAAAGTGTTTTGAATCTCGTACTTTGCATTCGGTTCCAAACTCTTTGATGTTAGTAGATAGAGTTCTCCTAATACTGTATAGCCTATATATCCTGATCCACTGCTCCTAGAAGCTATAGGTTTGTTTGTGCGCGCTTCACTAAATCCTGTGAGTCTTGCTTAGCCATGCCTAGTTGTGATCTGATCCATCCGGTTGATGAATCTGGTCAATGTGTGAATCTACTATGTCAGGTTGTTGAGAACTGAATTATATTTGATAACTTGAATAATGACGGCACGGATGTGAGGCCACAATGGGTTGTGGAGTTTTGTCCTGTTCATGCCCCTAGGAGCTAGTTCCCGCCTTCGAGCCAAGACTGAGCGTACAGCCACACGTGGGTTGATGAACCCCGCCCGGCTAACTAACTGGTTTAACCCTATCCATGAGCCACGTAGTTTTGAGCTTTCTATCTGCGTGTGAGTCGGAAAATGTTTTGGATAAAATTAGGTCGTGACCGGGACAAGTGATGGACGTACACGGATCTTGATCCCGACTCACAGAACAGCTGCCGTCAGGAGGTGGCCAACTCCCTGTTGATGGGGTGGCCCTGTTTGGGTTGACTCATGGGTATGGTTCGACAAGGTAAAGTTGTACACCCCTGCAGGGTTAAATCTTTACGAAAAGTCGTGTCTGCGGTTAAAGACGACTTGGTGACGGATTCTGTGATCATAGATAACTTGAACGGAATTACTAAAACTTGTTGATGACGAATGAAGGATGCCTCCTCGGAGAAGCCGAGAGGGGTTACCTTGTAGCATGAGGTACCAGAACAACTTGAGGTGGTGATCTTTGAAGCACGAGGTGCTGAAATGTTTTGGTGGATGAAAAGATGATGATTTCAGTAGTTGAGTAGCTTTCTCATCTATTTTCAAAATAATCCATGAGACGTGATATTCCTTCCTCAACTTGGAAAACAAAGATGGCTTTACGCAAAATAACCTTCATAACTCTTTCTAAAAGAAGAAGATATATAATAGGTTAGCTAAGTCTTGTTGAGTATCTCCCGTACTCCGGTTTGCTTAATTTTGGTTCAGGTGGAGTTCCTCACTTCGGTGGTGATTCAACGTAGACATCGACGAGAAGTTTGGGGTTCCCAGGTAGCATCCTGGAGTCTATGGGCTGGGACGTCGCCTTATGTTGCGGCCTATTAGGCCTTTTTGGATCTTGTTGATTTGCAACATAACTTGCGTTCCGTTGTCTGATGTAATGTTGGGTCGTGTGACCTCTGTTTGTAAGCTATACTCTAGTAATACATGCTTAATACAGTTTCCATATCTAGAGTGTTGCTTTGATCGGTTGTTGGTTTCGAGCCCATTTTTATACTGTTTTGGCTATGCCTGCGTAGTTGTCGCAGTCGAGGGATTGTGGAGCCGATGATCCATTTCCGAGCACGCCTGCCGATGTGATTTGGCCTGGGGCTTGGTAACCCCAGTAACCCTCGATTGTTGTTGCACTTCCTGGACACATAGCAACTCTATATAGCTTTTATCCCGTTCCTTCAGTTTCATCTGACTCGTGGACGCTTGGTTATGCATAATTGGTTATGACTAGCATGGACACAAGTAGTAGTAGTACCGAGGTGATCTGACCTGCGTGCCGATGAATCCGGGATGCCTGCCGTTGTTTGTTGCGACCGGGGCTGGTAACCCTGAAGCCCTTGTGAGTCCATGACTAGGAGCACATAACAGTATGTATATCTCTGGGTCCGGGGTCTGACAGTTCATGGTATCAGAGCATGACTGTCTGTAGGAAAACCTTACTGCTTGGTCGATGTTGAGTCTAGAGTTTGTGAAATCTATTTTGAACCGAAAAATAAGTTGTTAAAACCTTCTTAGGATGTTTTTTTACTCCTTACCTAGTATCTCTCTAACTCTGGGTCACCTTACCTGTTTTGATTTGAAAAGTTTATAGTTATTCTAAACTTAGGTGCCTTCTTTGGCAAGACGTTTTTTTTTACCCAAGTTGACCTAGTGTTCAGTTTCTAGAGTCGTGTGTGTTCCATGTTCCGTTATCTCTCGATTCAAATGGGAGATTCCTTTCCATCATAATCTCTCGGAGTTGTGTGGGTTCCACATACTCCTGTTCTAAAGTCTTAAATTCCGAAACCTCAAGATTTCCTTTTCATCTCGAATGTATCCTTTATCTTTTGCTCAAATACTTCCGGAGCTATGTTTGTCTTTTGAAAGATACCCTTTGATTGCTACTCGTAGTGCCCTTTAAGGCACTTAGATAGTGGTCATTCCTTTCTTGCTATTTTTAATCTTTGGACTTGAACCGAAGGTCCCGGAATGTGTTGGATTGAAGTGTGTTGAATCATGTGGTTTCTTAATCATGTGATGTGTATGCTACCAGCACAGGATGCTGAACTTTAACCCAAGTTCCGTTTCTTCGGATCCCGAGGAATCTGTTCCACCTCAGGGTGCCTAGGCAATTCCAACTCTCATTGCCATAGGCTTTCTTTTGGAACCAAAAAGGGGTCACAACAAGAGTGATTATTATGGCCTCCACATCTTCATTTTTAATTCAGCTATATCGATCTTTTAGCATGGGTTTTACAAATGAGTATGACCCTATGGATCAACTTGATCTCAGGATCTCCCTTGAGCATGATTCTACCTCTGAGTTGCTCTCAAATCCCCATCCTCTGTTTTGGACAGAAAGTTGCATTCGTGTGTTGGAGTCTTCCAATGCATGTTCCTCTCGTGTTCCGTCAGAACGTCCCACCTTGGGATGTAAGGATAAACAAACTCCAGTACCTTGTTCATCTTCAGGACCAGGTCAAAGTTTTGTAATTCGTAGAATTAAGAGGCTTCATTAGCTTCTGTTCTTTTCTACCTTCAAGTATCACACTCTTCTATATCAAGATGTTGTCTTGAGTTTCATGGCCCTAATGATGAAGTGATGCTCTTATACATTCTTACCCACTTTTCCTCCAAGCTTGAATGATCGAGACCTTTGGGTGTGCTTTGAGGTCTGTATCAGATATTCCTACCAATTCTTATTGCTTTGAAAAATCTAAGAAACATCTGTATCCTTCTTAGCACTATTGGTAACCCAGCCTCTAATTAAAGTTGACTGTGTTACCAAATCCGTTCATTTCGGTGCACATTCTTGGTCAAAGAGTTAGATTCATGTCGAAGCTCTCAAGACCATATCAGTTGCTTTGAAAAGCAAGATTTCTTCCGAACTCCAAATCATTTCGGTGGTTCGTGATATTCCGGTGGTCTTTCTGGAAGTATCACCAGGTGGTCACCTGACCGTGATGTCTAAACAAGGGGTAATTTAAACTACTCCTTTCTCCAACAAACTATGCTAGACACCCTGGACTAGTGGTTGAGCTTAAACAATAACTTGGAGAGTTGAAAGCTCCGCCTAACTTGATCCTTCGTTAAGGGATGTCTAGTTTTAATTGTGTTGAAGCATGGTAGTATCTCCTCAATGGACATGCCATCATCCTACCCTTGATTTGATTTGGGTTATCGTCAAATCAAGCTCATATTCAAGGACTATCTTTATGGTGTTTTCACTCATGGTTTATTGGGGTCAATGGTATTCAGTAACATGTCATGTCTGACATATTTTGCCTTGTTCTTGTATCATATGAATACCTCTCCTTGGAGTGTTTTGATAAGGGTGTTATCAAGCCCATTGGTGACATCCCTATTTTCTCCAAGTTGAAAGAGGTTCATGTTGAACAATTGGCACTAATGTAGGAAAATTTTGAGAACCATCTTTGTGTCATCCCGAAGTTTGTGTTCTGGATGTTGAAGTTACTTCCTCTGGTTCACGTGCTTATGGTGAAAGTTGTCGACATGGAACCAAGTAGAGTTTTCCTGTTCCCTCGGGAATAATCTCCAGTCGGTCATGCATGTGTGGACTACTCTTGAGATGGTAGGTTGTTACCTCCATTCATTTGAAGAAGTTTGCATCCACACCAAGCCACTAACTGATTGTTCGTGGAAGAGAAGAAGTCTAAAAACTTCGTTATCTTTATAATCGTCTTCCGAACAAGGACTCCGATGTGTTCTTTTAAAAAGTAATCCATGTAGGTGCAACCTTCTTTTGCAAGTTGCTAATACATGAGTTCTACAATCTCGCCCATCTTCTTGAGCTTGACATTGTAGTCCATATCTTAAGAATCCTCTAAATGTATCTCGTTGGTAACCGGCGCAACCTCTTTAATCAAACATGTTGAGCCTAAATTCCATCTCTACTAACCAGAGCTGAATCTCAAGCAACAACGATGGTTTGTGTTCCTCAAGGGCATTGAATCAGGTCTTTTCAAAATCTGGCATAGTTGATGTTGTGGTTGACACAACTAGCCGGAAGGCCTAATGTCATATCTCTTTGAATCCGTAAGAATAGACACTCTCCGTGAGAATTCTTGTGTGGTTCATTCTAACAAATTTCCCTCTCCGTTCTTCCAAACCGGAGTTCTACATTCACTTGATGCCCTATAGAAGGCTTGTCATGAGCCTGCTGTCGGTATCTAGAACATCTGTGGTGACCAGGCATACCACTGCATGTTATAGTACGCCAGTCGTTGATATAACACTCACAGAACACCGTTCCGCAAATATTACATCCCTCAGGGTGGTACAGCAGAAACATTGCGGGAATGATTGTCATACAACAAATATATTACAAAACAGAATGTGCTAACAAGAGGATGAGCTCACGATGAGGTCATCCCATTATTGAAGTTAGAACGACAACTGAAAGTAAAGCAGGTGCTGACACGGGAACTCAACAGCCACCAATAGATTCCATGGCTGCTCGATTCGACCGTGATAAGTATTTATTTCAGACTAGGCTAAACCTAGTCAGACTCAGCCCCCTCGGGGTCAACTCTGTACTGAATGGTGTAGTCGACTCCTTCCACACCTCCGGAGAGGTCCGGCTCCTCATAGAAGCTGCCTTCTTGGCCTCCGAGGATATTGAAGGATGCTTCCTCTAAGTTTTCATAGCCTAAGCAGGGGGTCAAACGGTATTGAATGAGTAACGAGCGTTACTCAGCAAGTTCATTAAGTACAGAAGTAATTGATGCACTAACTACGGTCCTGGACTCTAAAGAGTCTAGACATATGCAAAGTTTTGTCAAACTTTCTTCAAGAGATTGCTTTTAATACTGAAAACTATGCCCGCCAGTCTTCACAGGACTAGAACTTCATGGAGTTACCTTTCCTGCGGCGTTCGCAGTTCCAACCCGGAACAAGGGGTAACATGCCACAACCTTTTACACTCTGCGGAGGTGCGTTACTTTACCCATGGCCGACCAAGACCATGTTACACAACCAGGCGCGCGATCCTGTCCACTCTCACTCAGGTGTGGGGCCCAGTTGTTGGTCCAAGCCAAACTGTGCTTCTCCGCACAACGCATGCCCACCCATTTCTGCCAGCGGATTGAACGACTGATTATACCCCTCACGATGGATATCTCCGCGCCCCTGACAGACCATCATAGACCCGTAGAGTCCGTGGGAATTAAGGGATCCCACCCATGTGCATGTATTATCGCAAGACCTAAAGCGTACGTCTCTGGCAGCCCGTTGATATGCGAACGAGAAAAGATCACAGCTGACTTACTCCCCCCATAGAAGACCCATGGTCAACGCGGTATTTATGGCGCAAGAATTCTGACGGTAGTGGTGATTAATCCTAGGTAATACTTTCCCGTGCAGATGGAACCTTCCTTAGACCTATTCATCTTACCATGGTTCCATCCGCCCACCAAACAGAACACTACCACTCGGGTAGTCATATTATTATAAAAGTAGGATCATGCATTATTTTGAGCAGAGATGGTATTACGATAAAGTTTCGAAAATAGTTGTTATGAGATAGTTCAAAGGACATGAGCAAGTGATAATCTTTCCTTGAGATGGACACGTAATGAAGTCTGATGCTTGGAGAAGATCCTGACTTCCTTGTTCTACAAAACACCATCATTGTCTGGTAAAGACAATGTTTAAAGAAGCAAACGATGCTATTATACATAATGATGGGATGTATGCATTTTTAACACAATGATCATTTGGGTGTACTAAGATTTTTGTAAAAATTTATTTGTTTGTGAATTCATTATTTTTCAGAGTTCATGATTATAATAATTATTATTAATATTATTTTTATTTTATTATTTTAATTATCGAAGTACTTATTGTTTTATCAGAAAACATATATTTTGGAATGTTTTGAAATGATTAAGTATTAAATTTAGTTTTAAGAGAATGTAATTTTATTTGGTTTCATAAATTTGAATATCAAGTTTTTATTATTAATTAATTATTTTAAAATTATAAAGTTAAGACTATGAGTATATTGTATTATTTTTCTTAATTTTTATACACAAAAACTTTACTGGATTAATAATTATTTATATTGTAATTGTTTGAAATTTGTAGAATCTTATTTAGTATTTTTCTATAATTTTTATAATTCTTTTATTAAAGAATCTGGTCAAATGACCATTTTGCCCCTAGGGCTGACAGGTGGGTCAAAGCCTTTAGGGTTGAACCCAACCCGCTGGCCTGGCCGAGCCAGACCAGACCACACACGCCCCCGCGCGCTCCCCTCTCCCTTCATCTCCTCCTCGCCCTCTACCCCCTCCTCCACCTTGATCCACGTTTTACCTGCTGTGCCTCTCGAGCACGAGCAAACCCTAACCCTAGGGTTCGGGCTCGGGAAGCTCCACCCCTCTCCGGTGGTTCCTGCTCCTCGAGGTGATCTAGGGCGCTCCCGGGTGGCTCAAACGCTTCTGCTGCTTCTTCTTGGTGGCTGCTGCTGGTTGTGCGGACGAGATGCTGCCGTGACGGCCTCCTGGAGAGCAACCGCGGCTCGTTGTCGTTCAGAGCTTCCTCGACTGGCTTTGGTAACCACGATGGTGACCACCTGTGAGTTCTTCCTCACCCCTTCTCTATGTCCCCTCTCTACTCTCTCTCTCTGCCTCCATTTCCCACTTGCTCTGGATCTTGGCCGTCGTGCTAGTGCTCATGCCATGCCCCCTGTGAAACCTCTGTGAGATTTTGGATGGATTGACCAGGTTTTTGGGAATTTTTCCCATTGGATTCTTGATATAGAGGCTATGGAGAAATTGTTATGCTATGTGATGAATTGGAGATATGAATGCTTTGGTGGATTATTATACTCCTAGGGATTATCTATTTGATGCACTATACTGTGGGATTTTTGTGGGTATCATCTTTGTGTTAGTAGTGCAAAATTGTCTGGGATTTACTCCCTGTCATTGCCCTTTGGATATCATCTTGTGATAAATCCTTTTGGCTTGCTATCTGTTGAACAGATCCCACTAGCATGTGTGGCTTCAAACTTTCTATGGGTGTGCTATGTGTTGATAGGTATTACTCTGAATTTAGATTCAGAGAATATGCCATCATCCTATTATTTCCTTTTACTACTTCCATGTCCTAATATGATTGTGTTGAGGTATCAGATCTTTAGATCTGGTGCCCAGCAACCATGTTTGTCTGACATGATACCGTATCCCTTTGTCTTATGACTTGCTTCAGGATTTTGTTTGCTGATAAAATCTCTACTATCCTGATATGCTGCCTTTGTCCAATCCCTAGATAAGAACAGATTATTTCACATGATTCTTTTACTTCTCTGAAGTTTTAGTTATTAAGAACAGATGCTTGCACTTGCTTCTTTTGCCCCTAAGCCTATGATGCATAGCCCGAGGCCTCTCTCAAATATGAACAGATGCTTAACTTGATATTTCTTTATCCTCAATGATGAGCTATAGCATAGCATATCTATGCCTCTCTGAGGGCATTAAAACCTCGACAAATCTTGTGTGCAACTAGCTAATACATGGCTCAGATGGTACCAAGAGATTCACCTTAGGTGATGATCAAAAGGGTTGGTGGATTTTGGTGCTTGTGGCTTGCTTGATTATATCTTGTTGCTTCCTTGTACCTTGGCCTTGTATACTTGATTGCTGGCTTGCAATCTGATGCTCCAGTATCTGTGGAGGTTTTATGACTGGATGATTTGGTTGGTGTGCTTCTCCTGTTCTTGGTTGCTTTTGCAACCCGGGCAGTATCAGGGAAAGTGATGTGTGTGCCTCTCTCTTGCGGCTGTTGTGGTATTTCTACCACAGTGATGGTTTTGACAGCAGAAAAGCATGTACATGAGTGTGCTTTGTGCTTGTATGCTAGTGAGGAGATATTTTCTCCAGGCACTGCGGCTGATCTTATCCTTGCCTGTTATTTTTCTTGTGATGCCAGTTGTAATTCCTAGTTCGTGCCTATGATGTTGGTCTGAGGCAATATTTAACAGAACAGATACTACACATTTTGTATTAATCCTTGTGATGAGTTCATCAGTGCAACTCACTGAAAATCTGAGTGTACTAATCCCCCCACTAACCATTCTGTTTTTATTTAGTGTTTTATTTTGCAGGTGTAGAAGATATCAGATGCTATGGATTAAATAGGTTTTAGTTCTAGGATCAAATTCTTGTGATAGCTCATTTGTAATATTGTTGTAATATTTCTATTATGGAATCTATTGTAAAGACCTTGTAACTTGTGTGATTATTAATAAAGTTTAATTGTTTTTCTTTATCAATTCTTGTTGATATTTAGAGATATTCAATATTTCTATTATTGAATTATATTTAGGATATCATCAGGTTTATTCAATTTGAATTCAAATTCAAATTCAATTCAAATCTAAATTCTAACATTCCTAAATTTAAATAATTCAAATCATTAACTCCCAAATTCAAAATATAACCCAGAGGTCATGTCGAAATTCCATCAACTTCCAGTGTCTACCTCTATCTCAGAATCAATTAATTGATGGAACCTCATTCACTCCAGGGTTTTAACTTTGCGAAAAATTTATTCAGGTTTTGCAAACACATGCATACAGATGCAAAAATTAACATTATACCCCCCGTGAGTCCCTAAACGCTGGGACATTACAACATCAAGGATAACTTGGAAGTTGATTTTTCCAATATCTCTCTGTTGAACCTCCAAAACCTTTGTTGTAGTGAAACCAAGTTCAGCATGAAAACATTTCGTGGTATTTCGTAACCACCATTTCGTAACTTTCCCTTGACTCCGAACCTCATAAGCCCTTTCATTGGACTAACTCAGAGATAGACCATATTCCCGATTTCTGGTTCCCATGTTCTTCTTTTTTGACCTGCATAACTTTTTTGATGACTTTGAGCTATCTTCAAACGGTCTCTGATAATATCAACAATATGTTGTTGATCCTTGACGTAATCTGGTTCAAACTCAGACTTGCCTCCGGTCTCGAACCAACAAATTGGTGACCTACACTTCCTTCCATACAGTACTTCAAAGGGTGCAGCTTTCAAACTGCTTTGGTAACTGTTATTGTATGAGAATTTTGCTAATGGTAGATGTTTATCCCATGACCCACCAAAATCAAGAGCACATGCTCGAAGCATGTCTTCCAAGATCTGATTAGTTCTTTCAGTTTGCCCTCCAGTCTGAGGATGGTAAGCAGTACTGAAATCTAGTTGTGAACCTAAAGCTTCCTGAAGTTTTCTCCAGAATACCGAAGTAAACACTGATCCTCGATCTGAAACTATTCTTTTTGGTACTCCATGTTTACTGACTATCTCCTTGACATATATATCCACCTGCTTCTCGGCTTTATCCCTCTGATTGACTGCTAGAAAATGTGCACTTTTGGTCAATCTATCCATAATAACCCAGATCATATCCTTATGGTTCTTAGTCATAGGTAAACCTTTAATGAAATCCATGCCAATCTCCTCCCACTTCCATTACGGAATCTCCAAGGGTTGTAGTGGTCCTGCTGGACTTTGATGTTCAGCCTTTACTCTCTGACATGTGTGACATTCAGAAACATACTTGGCAATATCTCGCTTCATATTGTTCCACCATAATATGTCTCTGAGATCCATGTACATCTTGGTACTCCCAGGGTGAATAGAGTATGGTGTCTCATGTGCCTCCTGAAGTATCAACTTCTTGATCTCCGAAATATCTGGTACACAAAGCCTCTTGTTGAACCATAATGAGCAATGTTCACTTAAATGAAATACGGAAGGTTTTCCTTTCTCAATTCTTTGGAGTTCTTCTTTTATGAAAGTACCTTCGTCATGCCGCCGAATTATCTCATTTCTAAGATCACCTTTTCTTTCCTCCATGACCTTCATGGTATACAAGCCCCCCAAAGACTGTACTTCCACTATCTCAATCTCTGTTTGCTCTATTTCTCTCTTCAGCTCTTTTGGCAATTCACATTGAATTGGTTGACTGTCAGTACTCTTCCGGCTTAAAGCATCAGCTACCACATTAGCTTTTCTCGGTGTATAGTTGATGGTAAGATCGTAATCTTTAATCAATTCTAACCATCTTCTTTGCCTCATATTTAATTCTTTCTGAGTGAAGAAATATTTGAGACTCTTATGATCCGTGTAAAGATCACACTTTGATCCATAAAGAAATGACCTCCATCTCTTCAAATCAAACACTACAGCTGCCAATTCTAAATCATGAGTTGGGTAGTGAACTTCATGTGGTTTGAGTTGTCTTGAACCATAAGCTATAACCTTAAGATCTTGCATGAGTACACAACCCAATCCATTCTTGGATGCATCACAATATACGGTGTAATCCTTGCCTGGTTCAGGTACTGCTAAGATTGGAGCTGTTGTTAATCGTTTCTTCAACTCTTGAAAACTGGCTTCACACTTATCTGACCATACGAAAGGAGTATTCTTCCTTAACAAATTGGTCATTGGCCCGGCTATTTTAGAAAATCCTTCAATGGATCTTCTGTAATACCTAGCCATTCCAAGGAATCCTCGAACTTCCTTGACATTGGTTGGTGCCTTCCAATCCAGAACTGGCTGTACTTTGTCAGGATTTACTGCAATACCTTCTTTGCTGATAACATGTCCAAGAAATTCTACTTGGTCTAACCAAAACTCACACTTACTGAATTTGGCATATAGCTGATGTTCCCTCAGAACTTGTAATGCTATCCTTAAATGCTTGGCATGATCTTCTTTGTTCTTTGAATATATCAGAATATCATCGATGAACACAATCACGAACTTATCCAAGTATGGCATGAAGATCGTGTTCATCAAATTCATGAAAATAGATGGTGCATTGGTCAGTCCAAAAGGAGCAACCAAATATTCATGATGTCCATACCTTGAAACAAAGCTGTTTTGGTACATCTTCTGGTTTAATTTTGATCTGATGGTACCCTGATCTGAGATCAATCTTGGAGAACACTCCAGCTCCATAAACTTGATCAAACAAATCTTGTATTCTTGGTAATGGATACTTGTTCTTGATAGTGACATTGTTCAGGTTTCTGAAATCATCACACATTCTTCTACCTCCATCTCGCTTGTCCACGAATATCACTGGTGATACACTTTCTCTGATGAATCCCTTGCTTTCTAGTTCATCTTACTGTTCTTTAAGTTCCTTTAACTCCTTAGGACCCATCTTGTATGGTGCTTGAGCAATAGGTGATGTACCTGGTATCAAGTCAATGGTAAACTCGATCCCCCTATCTGGTGGCATTCCCGGCAATTCTGCTGGAGAAACATCCGGAAACTCATTTTACTACTGGTATATCTTCTAACTTAGCTTCATTGAGTGAGTTGAGTTGGAGTTCATCCTCCACATGAGTATGCTTATCTGCTTGATAAGTAACTCTTCCTCCTCCAGGCCTTCTAAGAGAAACTGTCTTCTCCTTACAATCAATCAAAGCTCCATTCTCCGTCATCTAGTCCATTCCCAGAACGGCATCAATGTTCTTCAACGGAATAACAAATAGATCCGCGTAATATGTGCAACCACAGATCATGATGACTTGATCTGGCCTTGCACGTGTAACTAAGAGCGTACCTCCCGCCGTCATAACGGTAAGAAGAAATTCTAAACGCAAACACCTTACCCCATACTTATCCATAAAATAACTAGAGATGAATGATGTGGTGGCACGGGTATCAAATAAAACCTTGCCATATTGTGTAAGAAGACTGAGCGTACCTAGTACGGTGGTGTCCGAGTTGTCAGCCTCCCCCAGAGATGTGCAATTGAGTTTCCCAAAGGATCTTGCTTGTTTGCCATTATTGTTCTTCCCGCTGCTGCAACTTCCGGCTGAGAATCCGCTTGCTCCTTCGGTCCTTGCTCCACCTCTGTTGAAACCACCTCCAGTTGTCTTGTTAGGGAAATCTGGCTTAATGTGTCCCTCTTTTCTACACCCAAAGCATACAACCTTGGGCTGTTTACACTCATTCTTAAAATGTCCTGGAAATCCACAATTATGACAGATGACTTTATTCCTTGGATTGAATGGTCCACGATTGATCGGGGCTCCTCCCGACTTTATTCTTGGCTTGAAACTCAAATTTGAATTGGGTCTACTGGGTTGAAACTTTTTAGGCTCAAACTTGGCCTTCTTTTGTCGGTTCAGCTGAACCAACTTGTAATCATTCTCATAGGTAACTGCAGAGTTCATCAACTCCTGAAAGTTAGCTGGTTTGGATGTCCTTAATTGCATAGCCGCATAGGGATCCATCCCTGTCAAGAACCTCTTGATTCTCTTCTTGTGAGTGTCAACTTCATCAGTAGCATAAAAAGAAAGTCTGCTGAACTCATTGACATACCATATCATATGGTGTGTCCCCTGCTAAAGGTCCTCGAATTGCCTCCTCATAAGCTCCATGACACTGTCAGGGACATGATACTCCCTGAATTTTTTCTTGAATTCATTCCATGTAAATACCTTTTCCGGTGGCTTCGGAATAATCTGGTTATCCCACCATGCTGCCGCGGAACCATTTAGAAGATGTGTAGCAAAGCGCACCTTCTCTGCATCATTGGCGTTGATAGCCTTAAGATTTCTTTCAGTATCGACTAACCAATCTTCAGCCTCCATAGGATCCTTGGCCGTGGCAAATGGTGCTGGCTTAGTCTTGAGGAAATCCGACAGTGTTAGCATCCTTGGTTCAGCTGCTCTCCCAGGTCCCACCTGGTTAAGTAGTTCCTGCATGAATTTATTTTGATTCTCCTGTACAAACTTCATGTATTCCATGAAATTCTGCTCCGCCAGTGGCCTGAGTGGTGGTGGTGGTGGCAACTCTGCTCTTGCAGTGTCCTCATCAGCCTTTGCCTTGTCTTCCCACTCCAGACGCTGAGCGTCAGCCTCACTGGTTCTGCCACTCTCCATAATCCCTTAGTCCTGCAATGTGAAGCGAACAAACTCATAGTTACATCATGCTCATTATTTCTGAGCCTCACTTCACATGCAACACTAGTCACACAAGAGAAACAAAATCCAAATCCAGATACAAACAACATATTACACATATTATACATATACTTATAAGTTGGTTACAAGCCTTTACCGTAGTGAATTACAGAAAGTACAGCAGTAGAAAACACAACTGGGTCGCGCTCACACTCCGACCCTTATTTATGGTACATGGCTCGAAACTCGTAACTACTATCTAACTCGAGCCCTCACTTCCTTTACATGGATGTCACTGTACTACTCCGAGTACATGCCAGGAGTCCACCCTGTGTAGCGTGAAGTCCTGTGCACCGCCTTAGGAATAAACGGCCTCCCAGATGGCACATAGTCTGTGTCCGAAGTGTCCATAGACTGGGTATCACTCAAAGAGAGCCAGTCCATGTCCATATAATCATCAAGATAGGACACAAACTCCTTAGTACTGGTGTACTGTGAGGCTTCCCCTTCGGCGAAGCAAGTGGTACTCGTGCAGTGGCTATGATCAAATGGTTCCTCCTGCATCGGCTGGGTTTCAACCTGCTCCTCCTCATCATATGATATATTCATGACGACAATATCCGCTTCCTCAGCTGCCACTTCCTACACACTATCCTGGTTCTCAGACTCTGACATATCGTCACATGGAATAGGATGTTGACTAGTACCAGGATACCAGTCAAACCTCCAGCCATCAGAGTTCTCAATAAAAGAATCTGATTCTGGGACCCCACCAAAAGTGTTGGGCTTTATGTCTCCGGGTTCATCCGATATGTCAAACGGATCATATGGTTCTGGCTCACTGGGTGGTATAATGGGATAGTGGATAGGTTCTGGGGTAGTGGAATACCTGGACTACCTATCATGGTCTGGTTTCTTGGATGACCCCGCTCCTGGGGTATAATACGGTTCATCCCTCTCCTGAGCCTTCTGCATCCCCTTTTGCTCTGGGCTAGGTGGTTTGGTTAGATCTTTTATCATCAACAATGACCTGACGTGTCTTGTAGAAAGATCCTACCAACTTCCTGTATCGGTCTAACAGACTAGTGGCTAGCTTAGGTTTGGTTTTTATCAACACAGAATGGTCGAGTGCCAACTCTGTTCTTAGGCGGTCATGTGGTATGGCTGTGAAGCTAGTACCTGACAGCTGACTAGCCTTATACTCTCTGATGGTGGCTAAGGATTGTACTAAAGCCTGTTGGTATGCTGCCATCTGGCTCCTTCCTTCACCACTAGGCGTTGTCATATGTGGTGTTAACTCCCTGGGTATTAGAATCAATACCTGGTACTTCAAAACCATCTCCCCATCCTTATACGTGTAGGTGTTGACTTTAAGGTTGGTGTCAAACTCGAAAGCTCAAAGCAAAGCTCGTAGCTGCTCAGTCAACTCCCCCTTGTAGTGATCCAGCATCTCATCTTTTACCCATTCCGTTCTCCCAGAATTCCCGCCTTTCATGATCACTGTTCACAAGTAACATAAATGTTATTAATAGATCATCATAAAGATTCAAAATTCTGCAAATATGATAAGAATATTCCCAAGTGAATACCTATCATACTTCCAGCGAATTCTTTATTGTTACATTCTAAAACCCTACAGGGTATATCCCTTTACTAGGTTTCCAACCTAAGGTCAAAGCAATTGCTCTGATACCAGCTGTGGTGACCCGGCATACCACTGCATGTTGTAGTACGCCAGTCGTTGATATAACACTCACAGAACACCGTTCCGCAAATATTACATCCCTCAGGGTGGTACAGCAGAAACATTGCGAGACTGATTGTCATTCAACAAATATATTACAAAACAGAATGTGCTAACAAGAGGATGAGCTCACGATGAGGTCATCCCATTATTGAAGTTAGAACGACAACTGAAAGTAAAGCAGGTGCTATCACGGAAACTCAAAAGCCACCAATAGAGTCCATGGCTGCTCGATTCGACCGTGATAAGTATTTATTTCAGACTAGGCTAAACCTAGTCAGACTCAACCCCCTCGGGGTCAACTCCGTACTGAATGGTGTAGTCGACTCCTTCCACACCTCCGGAGAGGTCCGGCACCTCGTAGAAGATGTCTTCTTGGCCTCCGAGGATATTGAAGGATGCTTCCTCTAAGTTTTCATAGCCTAAGCAGGGGGTCAAACGGGATTGAATGAGTAACGAGCGTTACTCAGCAAGTTCATTAAGTACAGAAGTAATTGACGCACTAACTACGGTCCTCGACTCTAAAGAGTCTAGACAGATGCAAAGTTTTGTCAAACTTTCTTCAAGAGATTGCTTTTAATACTGAAAACTATGCCCGCCAGTCTTCACAGGACTAGAACTTCATGGAGTTACCTTTCCTGCGGCGTTCGCAGTTCCAACCCGGAACAAGGGGTAACATGCCACAACCTTTTACACTCTGCGGAGGTGCGTTACTTTACCTATGGGCGACCAAGACCATGTTGCACAACCAGGCGCACGATCCTGTCCACTCTCACTCAGGTGTGGGGCCCAGTTCTTGGTCCAAGCCAAATTGTGCTTCTCCGCACAACGCATGCGCACCCATTTCTGCCAGCAGGTTGAACGCCTGATTCCACCCCTCACGATGGATATCTACGCGCCCCTGGCATACCATCATAGAACCGCAGAGTCCGTGGGAATTAAGGGATCCCACCCATGTGCATGTAGTCTCGCAAGAGCTACAGCGTACGTCTCTGGCAGCCCGTTGACATGCGAACGAGAAAAGATCCACTACAAGAAATATGTTGATACGTGACCCTCAATTTTTGTCACTAGAAGGTCACGTAGGTTGATTCATGACCCCTTTTTGACCAAAAATGGAAAGTCACATACCGAGCGTCTTATTTCATCGTCAATGACTAATTGGATGGAATTGTCATAGACTCTATGACCCAATCAGAGGGGTCATAACCCTATGACCAACTGATTTGGTCATGTGATATCCGGCCATAGCCACGTCACATCCTACGTGGCCAATCCTACGTGGCAAATATTATGACCAAATGACTAGGTCATTGAAGAGATTCAGCCCAGTCCATACTGCTCCACCAAATGGGCCAGCCCAACATTTCGACCCATTGAAGTTTTATTTTTTCTGACTGATTTTTCAGCTAAATGGGACAAATCCAATATTTTTGGGGAATTTTTCATGGGCCTTGGCCTTTACACGGTATAATTTTTATTTCATTCTTTTTGGTCGTGGGCCCAGATTCCAAATTCGAGCATTTTGCTAACGTTTTTCTTGCAGGCTTTTATGTTAAGGTTATTCCAGCCCGAGGGCTTTTAGTAGCCCATGTACTGCTGGGCCATAGACAGTTCAAGTTGAGTAGAAATTGTTTCTTAACAATAGCAAAATATGGACACATCACCAGACAAATTTCATTTCACTTCCATTACAGTTAATCACAATCATAAGCAGTAGATGTACATGTCACTTCATCACATTACATAACACCAAAACGATCATAAGAACAACAAATTCTGAATTCACACATCCAGCATTGCTTGGGCTTGTGGGGGTCCTTTTCAGCTCTCTTCAGTACCTAGAGCCTGCAACACAACAGAAACCATCCGCAAACTGAATCAAAACTGACACAGAATCACATGAACACCAAACAGAAACCACAGGAAATTAAAGATGAAGAGGGATTGGTTTCATCGTCCACTGACCTAGTGTCCGTAACCAGCTTCACCATTCTAGCATTCAAGCTTCTTTGACAGACTGAAACAGAGATAAAATAGTTAAACGTTAAATTGTAGTTAATTTTTTTGCATTAACATGTAAATTGGAAAGTTGCTGATGTCGCAACTCTCTGTATGGAGCTGCAGGCTGCTACTGCTTTCTGTTACAACTTATTCCCCAAAGGCAGCTGCATTTTCTCCATCTACTAACTACCCTCGGCCTGCTGCTATATCTTAGGCAACTGATGTTGAAATGCTGATTTCACGCAGAGCACAAGATTGATTATCTATAGTATGAGCTAACCAAGCAAGTACCAGTTACCAAGTTTTTATAACCTTGCAAGGTCAGTTCATGAGTCATAGCACAAAGCACTAGCAGTACATGAGAAGAAACAAGTATTTATTAAGATTTCTTCGAGGTCTGAGCCTTTACATTCTACTCATGAAATTACTTTTATTATAGATCACTATCTGCAGGCTGAGTAGACAATTTTGGTACCATATACAACTGACATTACTATATTATAGTTACACAAAAGGATAATAATACAATGCAGATGAATTAGTTAAACAAAGACATTTTGCTATATGGACACAATTTCCTTACAGTGGCAGCCTACTGAATTGAGTTCATGGCATTATGTTATATTGATATAAATAAACATGTCATAGAAATGCTACAGATTGGACTTTCCTTGCGGGTACCTGTTGACACGAACAATAGCTGCTCCTCCAGCTCTAAGAAGCTTCCGGCACACCATCAATAGCCGCTGGAACATCCACACAAACAAACACGATGACGAACAAATTAATCAAAATTTTGCATAAGCCATTATCAAAAACGAGCTATTCAAGAACACGGATTAGCGAACTATATAATCTGCTAGTACCACACAATGGAAGACCAACTAATGCTGGATATAAGAACATGTTCATAGTCAGCATGCATCAATAGTTGTATTTATATGTGCTATCAATCTCAACAGACAAATAACATGAAGTTTGACAGGAGAATAGACCATCTCAGTAAGAATGGTTGATACAGTGCAAAAGTTAGAAATGACAGCATCCAAGCACTGCCTAGAAGTAGACACAAATATCACTATCTCAGTAAGAATGGTTGCTAGCTGACTTTGTGTCACATATCCTAATGCAAGCTAATAACATTATACCACATGTTGGCAGCACACACTGCATGAAAGAAACATTGCAATGGTTTACTTTTCTACTAGACAAGACCTAGAAAATCAATGCACACACAGAACATTATGGAACAGTTTTGCACTCTCCTAGACAAATAGAAGGTCCTCCAGGTATGTGTCACTGAAATATCCACGGTTGGCCTGCAGGTGGCACGGCAAATAAGTAATCAGAATTGGTCTAGCATATCAGTGTCTCTCTTAGGAATTAGAGGTTGCGTAACAAAGAAACTAAATACAATTAGCCTTGCATATCAATTATCGGTAGGCACTGCAGTTGGCACATCAAAGAAAAAACTAATCACAATAAATAATGCCTCCGTGGATTTAGATGTGTAACATGTCTGTGCTGTAATTTTTATAGCATGGTACACCCATAATCAACAATCAGTTGCATATTTAGAATCTAGATACAGTGACAGAGAAATAGGAAAAATAATTGGGGTTCCCTGTGCTAATAATCCTAATTCAAGTTGATTCATTGCTAACATGCTAAAGACATAACAAGTTAGTGCATAAAAAACCTAGAACATCGTGTGAACCTAGCTGTGTAGAGCAGGACGTGAGATCTCACCGGCTGCTCGGACGCGGCAGGGCGGATCCCAGGGGATGATACGCATCTCGCGGTCATCTCATTGTGCAAGCTCCACTGTGGCACGTGAGGGCGGAGGCGTCGGAGCGCGCGGTGCTTGATGCGGGCTCGATGTCGCGGTGCACGATGTGGCGGCGGTGGAGGTAGGCGATCCCGGAGAGCACCTGGCGCGCCACGTCGGCCAGGAAGGGCTCGGCGGCGATGCGGCGCCCGTCGAGGGAGCCGCCGTCCATGTACTCCAGCAGGATCTGGAGCTCCCCGCCGTGCTCGTACATGCCGTGGCAGCGGACCACCGCCGGGTGCTCGGCCGTGCGCAGGATGGCGATCTCCCGCGCGATCTGGCGCCGCACCGCGTCGTCGTGGTTCTCGTAGAGGACCTTGAGCGCGTAGAGGCGGACCGTGGGGCGGTGCCGCACCGTCCAGACGGTCCCGCCTGCGCCGCTGCCGACGCGGCGCACGCGCTCCAGCTCCGCCAGCGGGGGCGGCGCGACCTGCTCCGCGGGGAGAGGCTGGGGGGCGCCGCCGAGGGAGGAGGAGGGCTGAGGGAGCGGGAGAGGGACGGCGAGGAAGGAGGAGACGTCCGGGCGCGGCAGCATTGGGAGGCTGAGGTGACCTGTGTGCTGCTGCCGCCTCGCGGGGATTTGTTCGTCTGGTAGGAGAGCCTGGCGGAGATCGGATCGAAAAAAGGATACTGGCGGCGGGGAAGAAATGAGAGAGGATGGATTTTTAGGGTTAGAGGGTGGGGGAGATGCGATGGTTTGGGGGAGGACGCGGGCACTTGCATCTATTCCTCTGCTCTTTTAGGCTCACCGACAGTAGGGACACGACACTAATGGTCCCGCAGGTCAGCCTTTGTTTTGAGGTGGGTGTGGTATATTATGTGCTGAATATAAATAGTAAATAAGAGAATAGTAAATAATCCTCAGAAAATAGTAGAAAATAGAAGAAAAGAAAGTAAATTAAAGTAAAAGATGATTAAATTCATTCCTCTCAAAAGGTTTTCATCTACGTCTTTTGACGAACAAATATTAATTTTTCTGTGAAGCACATACCAAAAATATGCGAAACATTTTTCATGTTCCATTTTCGGAGTGTCAAAAATGGGTTTTTTGTGAAACACATACACAAAATATGAAACGAAATTAGACAAACTAAAATTATAAAGATATCATGTAATATTTCATCTAGAAATAACCAAATTGCATCCTCTAAAAATCTTTCTATCCGCCTCTTTTGAAAAAGACAAATTTCTGCCGATTCCGCTGAAACCGGTCCAAATTTGAACTACAGGTGCCTCGTAGTTTGCTCGTGATTTTTTGCAAAAATCATTTTTAGGTACCCAAGTACCTATTTCAACATAGATACATCAAGAGTTCATCAATATTCAACACCTAGGTACGAACGGGCATGTCCCCCGTTTTGACCGTTCTCCGAAACCGGCTTTGAAAATTCCAGAAAATTCAAAAAAAAACTCGAAACGATGCAAGACCTTCGCTGGTGTTGTTATATATGTCCTAGTATCCACAAAAAATAATAAACTTGGAATACGACAATTTGGTGGAAAATGTGTTCACAGAAATGAGCTATCTCGTACGAAGATTCATGGCTTTCGGTTGAAATGACGGATGTTTTGGCCACATCCATGGCATAGTTTGTTTAAATGTGCCCATATTCCACACAAAGGTGCATATTGGAACAACCAACAATGTTCACGAAGAAAGTTTTATTTTTCGTTGAATAAAAATACCATTTTCCCTTCCCGGAGTGTCAAAACCGGCTTGTTTTGTGAAGCACATACACAAAATATGTTGCAAAAATGTACAAAGTAAAATTCTAAATATATTATGTCATGTTTGATCTACAAATAACAAACTTACTACCTCTGAATAGCTCAAAATACACCTCATTTGAAAAAGACAAATTTCTGCCGATTCAGCTGAAACCGGGCCAAATTTGAACTACAGGTGCCTCGTAGTTTTCTCTTTATTTTTTGAAAAAATCATTTCTAGGTAGCCAAGTACCTATTTCAACATAGAAACACCAAGAGTTCATCAAGATTCAACCCCTAGGTACGAACGGTCATGTCCCCCGTTTTGACCGTTCACCGAAACCGGCTTAGAAAATTCCAGAAAATTCAAAAAAAATCGAAACGATGCAAGATCTTCGCGTGGTGTTGTTATATATGCCCTAGTAGCCACCAAAAATAATAAACTTGGAATACGACAATTTGGTGGAAAATGTGTTCATAGAAATGAGCTATCTCGTACGAAGATTCATGGCTTTCGGTTGAAATGACGGATGTTTTGGCCACATCCATGGCATAGTTTGTTTAAATGTGCCCATATTCCACACAAAGGTGCATATTTGAACAACTAACAATGTTCACGAAGAAAGTTTTATTTTTCGTTGAATAAAAATATCATTTTCCCTTCCCGGAGTGTCAAAACCGGCTTGTTTTGTGAAGCACATACACAAAATATGTTGCAAAAATGTACAAAGTAAAATTCTAAATATATTATGTCATGTTTGATCTACAAATAACAAACTTACTACCTCTGAATAGCTCAAAATACACCTCATTTGAAAAAGACAAATTTCTGCCGATTCAGTTGAAACCGGGCCAAATTTGAACTACAGGTGCCTCGTAGTTTTCTCTTTATTTTTTGAAAAAATCATTTCTAGGTATCCAAGTACCTATTTCAACATAGAAACACCAAGATTTCATCAAGATTCAACCCCTAGGTACGAACGGTCATGTCCCCCGTTTTGACCGTTCACCGAAACCGGCTTAGAAAATTCCAGAAAATTCAAAAAAAATCGAAACGATGCAAGATCTTCGCGTGGTGTTGTTATATATGCCCTAGTATCCACCAAAAATAATAAACTTGGAATACGACAATTTGGTGGAAAATGTGTTCACAGAAATGAGCTATCTCGTACGAAGATTCATGGCTTTCGGTTGAAATGACGGATGTTTTGGCCACATCCATGGCATAGTTTGTTTAAATGTGCCCATATTCCACACAAAGGTGCATATTGGAACAACTAACAATGTTCACGAAGAAAGTTTTATTTTTCGTTGAATAAAAATATCATTTTCCCTTCCCGGAGTGTCAAAACCGGCTTGTTTTGTGAAACACATACACAAAATATGTTGCAAAAATGTACAAAGTAAAATTCTAAATATATTATGTCATGTTTGATCTACAGATAACAAACTTACTACCTCTGAATAGCTCAAAATACACCTCATTTGAAAAAGACAAATTTCTGCCGATTCAGCTGAAACCGGGCCAAATTTGAACTACAGGTGCCTCGTAGTTTTCTCTTTATTTTTTGAAAAAATCATTTCTAGGTAGCCAAGTAACTATTTAAACATAGAAACACCAAGAGTTCATCAAGATTCAACCCCTAGGTACGAACGGTCATGTCCCCCGTTTTGACCGTTCATCGAAACCGGCTTAGAAAATTCCAGAAAATTCAAAAAAAATCGAAACGATGCAAGATCTTCGCGTGGTGTTGTTATATATTCCCTAGTATCCACCAAAAATAATAAACTTGGAATACGACAATTTGGTGGAAAATGTGTTCACAGAAATGAGCTATCTCGTACGAAGATTCATGGCTTTCGGTTGAAATGACGGATGTTTTGGCCATATCCATGGCATAGTTTGTTTAAATGTGCCCATATTCCACACAAAGGTGCATATTGGAACAAATAACAATGTTCACGAAGAAAGTTTTATTTTTCGTTGAATAAAAATACCATTTTCCCTTCCCGGAGTGTCAAAACCGGCTTGTTTTGTGAAGCACATACACAAAATATGTTGCAAAAATGTACAAAGTAAAATTCTAAATATATTATGTCATGTTTGATCTACAAATAACAAACTTACTACCTCTGAATAGCTCAAAATATACCTCATTTGAAAAAGACAAATTTCTGCCGATTCAGGTGGAACCGGGCCAAATTTGAACTACAGGTGCCTCGTAGTTTTCTCTTTATTTTTTGAAAAAATCATTTCTAGGTAGCCAAGTACCTATTTCAACATAGAAACACCAAGAGTTCATCAAGATTCAACCCCTAGGTACGAACGGTCATGTCCCCCGTTTTGACCGTTCACCGAAACCGGCTTAGAAAATTCCAGAAAATTCAAAAAAAATCGAAACGATGCAAGATCTTCGCGTGGTGTTGTTATATATGCCCTAGTATCCACCAAAGATAATAAACTTGGAATACGACAATTTGGTGGAAAATATGTTCACAGAAATGAGCTATCTCGTACGAAGATTCATGGCTTTCGGTTGAAAAGACGGATGTTTTGGCCACATCCATGGCATAGTTTGTTTAAATGTGCCCATATTCCACACAAAGGTGCATATTGGAACAACTAACAATGTTCACGAAGAAAGTTTTATTTTTCGTTGAATAAAAATACCATTTTCCCTTCCCGGAGTGTCAAAACCGGCTTGTTTTGTGAAGCACATACACAAAATATGTTGCAAAAATGTACAAAGTAAAATTCTAAATATATTATGTCATGTTTGATCTACAAATAACAAACTTACTACCTCTGAATAGCTCAAAATACACCTCATTTGAAAAAGACAAATTTCTGCCGATTCAGCTGAAACCGGGCCAAATTTGAACTACAGGTGCCTCGTAGTTTTCTCTTTATTTTTTGAAAAAATCATTTCTAGGTAGCCAAGTACCTATTTCAACATAGAAACACCAAGAGTTCATCAAGATTCAACCCCTAGGTACGAACGGTCATGTCCCCCGTTTTGACCGTTCACCGAAACCGGCTTAGAAAATTCCAGAAAATTCAAAAAAAATCGAAACGATGCAAGATCTTCGCGTGGTGTTGTTATATATGCCCTAGTATCCACCAAAAATAATAAACTTGTAATACGACAATTTGGTGGAAAATGTGTTCACAGAAATGAGCTATCTCGTACGAAGATTCATGGCTTTCGGTTGAAATGACGGATGTTTTGGCCACATCCATGGCATAGTTTGTTTAAATGTGCCCATATTCCACACAATGCTCATGATTTTTTGTAAAAATAAATTTTAGCTACCCATGTACCTATTTCAACAGAGATACACCAAGAGTTTTGCGAGATTCAACACTAGCTATAAACAGTCATGTCCCCCGCTTTGATCGTATTTTGAAATCAACATACATTTTTTTTATTTTAAATTATCCAAAACCCTGTATAATGCAATGCATAAACTTATCTGTAGTTTTTATTTTATTGTGTCTACAAAATCCCTTAATATCCTATAATGACAGGGGACATTAAAAAACCAAAATTTATTTAGATAAAATAGGAGTTCAAAATAAAAAAAAAATTGAAAAGAAATGAGATAGAGGAAAAAAAATAAGAGAACCAGCCTGGGTCTAGCGCATCATATCCAACCGAGGCTGATCGGCCCAGCCGCATGGCTGGAAGTGGGCTAAAGCCCAGCAAACGAACCTGGGCTGACCGAGCTCGCAAGGCTGTAAGTGGCCCAGGACGTTCTTGTCATGAATAGATAACTTTTCGCTCCATATGTATCACGAAGCAGTCTTTGTCCTGGTGGGTACGTGATGTGTGGATGTCCAGGGAGTCGCTGGTTCGAACCCTGGGTTCGACTATTTTATTTCTTTTCCCGTCGTTTCTTCAGATGGAGATGTTTTCATAATGTTTAGATAGCCTCGTCACGAGGGCATCGTTGTCCCAGTGGTTATGAGAGTGGCGCCGGTTCGAACTTGCCACCATTTTATTTCTTTTTCCGTAGTAAAAAATTGACACGTGAACATGACACATAGGTGAAAATTGACACGTGGAAGTGACACATAGGCGAAAATTGACACGTGGAAGTGACACATAGGCGGAAATTGACACGTGGACATGATACATAGGCAAAAATCACTGCCAACAAACGCATGACCAATTTAATTGGTCTTAGTTAAGCAAAAAAAGGGTCATACACCAGGTATCATGTGCTATGACCATCTTGTTAAAGAAAATCATGACTTTTTAGCCAACAAAGTCATGAGTTTAGTCCCTCCCAAACATGTCATGACCAACAGATTAAAAATAGTCATGGATCTATGACCAGTTCATCCACAGTCATTAAAAAAGGGTCATGTATCAACATATTTCTTGTAGTGATCACAGCTGACTTACTCCCCCCATAGAAGACCCATGGTCAACGCGGTATTTACGGTGCAAGAATTCTGACGGCAGTGGTGATTAATCCTAGGTAATACTTTCATGTGCAGATGGAACCTTCCTTACACCTATTTATCTTACCATGGTTCCATCCGCCCACCAAACAGAACACTACCACTCGGGTAGTCATATTATTATAAAAGTAGGATCATGCATTATTTTGAGCAGAGATGGTATTAGGATAAAGTTTTGAAAATAGTTGTTATGAGATAGTTCAAAGGACATGAGCAAGTGATAAACTTGCCTTGAGATGGACACATAATGAAGTCTGATGCTTGGAGCAGATCCCGACTTCCTTGTTCTACAAAACACCATCATTGTCTGGTAAAGACAATGTTTAAAGAAGCAAACGATGCTATTATGCATAATGATGGGATGTATGCATTTTTTAACAAAATGATCATTTGGGTGTACGAAGCTATTTGTAAAAATTTATTTGTTTGTGAATTCATTATGTTGAGAGTTCATGATTATAATAATTATTATTAATATTATTTTTATTTTATTATTTTAATTATCAAAGTACTTATTGTTTTAATGTTTTGAAATGATTAAGTATTAAATTTAGTTTTGAGAGAATATAATTTTATTTGTTTTAATAAATTTGAATATCAAGTTTTTATTATTAATTAATTATTTTAAAATTATAATTTTAAGACTATGAGTATTATTGTATTATTTTTCTTAATTTTTATACACAAAAACTTTACTGGATTAATAATTATTTATATTGTAATTTTTTGAAATTTGTAGAATCTTATTTATTATTTTTCTATACTTCCCCCCGCGCGCTCCCCTCTCCCTTCGTCTCCTCCTTTCACTTGGGCGATTTTTCGGGCGACTGCGTCGCCGTCGCCTCCGGCGAATTACTCCGGCGCCCTCCGGCCGATTCCGCCGCTGTGGCCGAGCGCAAAAGATGTGCCACCTAGCCCTCTACCCCCTCCTCCACCTCGATCCACTTTTTACCCGCCGTGCCACTCGAGCACGAGCAAAACCTAACCCTAGGGTTCGGGCTCGGGAAGCTCCACCCCTCTCTGGTGGTTCCTACTCCTCGAGGTGATCTAGGGCGCTCCCGGGTGGCTCAAACGCTGCTGTTGCTTCTTCTTGGTGGCTGCTGCTGGTTGCACGGACGAGATGCCGCCGGGACGGCCTCCTGGAGAGCAACCGCGGCTCGTCGCCGTTCAGCGCTTCCTCGACTGGTTGTGGTCACCACGAGGGTGACCACCTGTGAGTTCTTCCTCACCCCTTCTCTCTATCCCCTCTCTACTCTCTCTGCCTCCATTTCCCCCTTGCTCTAGAGCTTGGCCGTCGTGCTAGTGCTCATGCCATGCCCCCTGTGAAACCTTTGTGAGATTGTGGATGGATTGATTAGGTTTTGGGGATTTTTTCCCATTGGATTCTTGATACAGAGGCTACGGAGAAATTGTTATGCTCCATGATGAATTGGAGATATGAATGCTTTGGTGGATTGTTATACTCCTAGGGATTATCTATCTGATGCACTATACCGTGGGATTTTTGTGGGTATCATCTTTGTGCTGGTAGTGCAAAATTGTCTGGGATTTACTCCCTGTCATTGCTGTGAAATGGTTCCCTTCGGATACCATCTTGTGATAAATACCTTTGGCTTGCTATCTGTTGAACAGATCCCACTAGCATGTGTGGCTTCAAACTTTCTATGGGTGTGCTATGTGTTGATAGGTATTACTCTGAATTTAGATTCAGAGAATATGCCATCATCCTATTATTTCCTTTTACTTCTTCCATGTCCTAATATGATTGTGTTGAGGTATCATATCTTTAGATCTGGTGCCCAGCAACCATGTTTGTCTGACATGATACAATAGCCCTTTGGCTTATGACTTGCTCCAATATTTTGTTTGCTGATAAAATCTCTACTATCCTGATATGTTGCCTTTGTGCAATCCCTAGATAAGAACAGATTATTTCACATGATGCTTTTACTTCTCTGAAGTTTTAGTTATTAAGAACAGATGCTTGCACTTGCTTCTTTTGCCCCTAAGCCTATGATGCATAGCCTGAGGCCTCTCTCAAATATGAACATATGCTTAACTTGATATGTAGTTATCCCCAATGATGAGCTATAGCATAGCATCTCTATGCCTCTATGAGGGTACTAGAACCCCAACAAATCTTGTGTGCAACTAGCTAATAAATGGCTCAGATGGTACCAAGAGATTCACCTTAGGTGATGATCAAAAGGGTTGGTGGATTTTGGTGCTTGTGGCTTGCTTGATTATCTCCTGTTGCTTCCTTGTACCTTGGCCTTGTATACTTGATTGCTGGCTTGCAATCTGATGCTCCAGTATCTGTGGAGGTTTTATGAGTGGATGATTTGGTTGGTGTGATTCTCCTGTTCGTGGTCACTTTTGCAACCCGAGCAGTATCAGGGGAAAGTGATGTGTGTGCCTCTCTTTTGCGGTTGTTGTGGTATTTATACCACAGTGATGGTTTTGACAGCACAAAAGCATGTACATGAGTGTGATGTGTGCATGTATGCTAGTGAGGAGATATTTTCTCCAGGCACTGCGGCTGATCTTATCCTTGCCTGTTATTTTTCTTGTGATGCCAGTTGTAATTCCTAGTCCCTGCCTGTGATGTTGGTCTGAGGCAATATTTAACAGAACATATACTAAACATTTTGTATTAATCCCTGTGATGAGTTCATCAGTGCAACTCACTGAAAATCTGAGGGTACTAATCCCCCCACTAACCATTCGGTTTTTGTTTAGTGTTTTATTTTGCAGGTGTAGAAGATATTAGATGCTATGGATTAAATAGGTTTTAGTTCTAGGATCAAATTCTTGTAATAGCTTGTAATATTGTTGTAATATTTCTATTATGGAATCTATTGTAAAGACCTTGTAACTTGTGTGATTATTAATAAAGTTTAATTGTTTTTCTTTATCAATTCTTGTTGATATTTAGAGATATTCAATATTTGTATTATTGAATTATATTTAGGATATCATCAGGTTTATTCAATTTGAATTCAAATTCAATTCAAATCTAAATTCTGACATTCCTAAATTTAAATAATTCAAATCATTAACTCCCAAATTCAAAATATAACCCAGAGGTCATGTCGAAATTCCATCAACTTCCAGTGTCTACCTCTATCTCAGAATCAATTAATTGATGGAACCTCATTCACTCCAGGGTTTTAATTTTGCGAAAAATTTATTCAGGTTTTGCAAACATATGCATGCATATGCATAAATTAACATTATACCCCCCGTGAGTTCCTAAACGCTGGGACATTACAACATCAAGGATAACTTGGAAGTTGATCTTTCCAATATCTCTCTGTTGAACCTCCAAAACCTTTGTTGTAGTGAAACCAAGTTCAGCATGAAAACATTTCGTGGTATTTCGTAACCACCATTTAACGGTTCCCTTTTTCAATTTGTTTGTACTTGAAGTTCTGTTCATCTCACACATTGTGTGAATTTGTCGGTCACTTCAGCCATGGGGCTTTAACCATGTGGTAAACGTATTTTTACGTCAAACCCACAATATGAAAGAGATTCCTCATTCCTTTCGATGTTCAATCCCCATTGGATACCCATCCTTATGGTGTGACCAAGAATACCTTCTTCATTACGGTGTTCCAACATCCTTTGGTTACTCATATTCTGTCGTGAAGTAACATCCTGATTCTTGACAAGGTTTTACACAAAATTTGATGGAATGAATGAAAGTTCCTTCACCTTCCGTGTTCACTCCGAAGAGTGAACATGATTCTATATCCAAACTTTCCCTAGACACATATTCGAGTGTGCTCTCATGTTCTCTCTTGCCTATGGATACTACATTGCGGTGTCCAAGATAATCCTTTCCATCTTGGCATTCTGATTGCAGTAAAGAGTGAAACCTCAGTGTCATAAGTTGTTTAACCTTTTTTTCCAAAAGGATTTAAAGTCTTGTGCAAAGCTCATATTCTAAATCCTTTCAACACAAATCGTCCGCAAACTTGAAACCTTCTCCTATTGCCTCCGTTATCTTGATGTGTTTCATGCACGTTAACTCAAAAAGTTCTTTATGAACATTCCTGTCATGAGTTATCCATGAGATACTCGATCTTCGTGAAGTTCAAATCTTAAGAGTTTTCCCTCTCACTTAAGGTGTATCCGTTCAATACTTCACGTTGCTACGGATCAACCTCTTCAAGAAGAAAATTGTAAGGTTCGAGAAGATCGTTCAAAACCGGTGTTCCTTCTTTCTTTCTCCTTCAGGAATCTCGGGACGAGATTCTTGTAAGCGGGTAGATTTGTAACATCCTTGTTTTGCTAAAATAGGGTTGTGGTGTGCGGTGTTCATCTCATTCATGCATCAAAACAAATTGGAGCCAATTTAAATTGTGAATTTAAATGGAAATTGGGAAAATTCCACAAATATTACTTAATGTGGTTTTAAAAAAATTGAACTGAAAAATATTTCAATTTCACTAAAGTAAAACATGGTGAGGTTGGAAATTTTATAAGGTTTTCAAATCTCATTTTTGCAAATTTTCTGATTGCAAAAAGGACCTCAAAACTTTATTCTTTATTCTGTTTTAAAATGGAAAAGGGCTTTTCTGTAAAATCTGAAAAATTGTAGGGGGTTCTGTGCAAAAATGTCTTCTTCTTCCTTTGCCATAGGAGCAGATGCATGGAGGCAGCGCCGGCATTGATTCCACCTCCTGCTTGCTCCCTCTCGTGGGGATAAGGGCGTGGAGAGTCCTCCCGTGCACTGCACCTCCCTCCTCTCGCGCCCTCTCTCTGTAATCCCCGAGGAACGCGACCCCTAACCCTAACCCTAACCCGAAATCTAACTTCACCGACGCTGCAATGCGCCGTCTCTCCAGCTATCCTAAGGGCCCTATACGTCGTCCTCGCCACCGCGTCGTCCTCCTCTGCATCCTCGTGCACGCGTGGAGGCCGGGAAGGCCGGAAGTGGCTGGATTTCGCCGCCGTACTCAACTCCGGTCGGCAGCATCCTTGAACAATTCCGGCGCCATCGCCGCTCCTCCAGCCTCCCCGACCACTTCCTCGGGTTCCCGGTGAGTCGAGGAGCACCCCGGTGCCCTCCGTTCGTTTTGCAATGGCCGTTTGCGCCATCATCGTCGAGCTATGTTGCGCGCCACCGCGGGTGCACCTCGCCGGAGTTCTCCGGCGACAATTAGGTAGCGGCGCTTCCCCTAGATGGTCCGCCTTGGCCTCCTCTATTCGTAGGTGCCCTCCAATCTGGCCGGGATGGCCTCGCTCGCCGGCGGTGAGCACAACTGTGCTGTTCCGGCCAGCTGCTGACGTCACGTGGGGCCAGTGTGTAAGCCCTTTTTATTTCTGAAAAAAAATTATAAAAGAGAAATCCCTGACATGTGGGCCCCACTATTTAAATAATTCCAGAAAAGAATTAATTTAAGAAATTCAATAACCTTTATTCTGTTAATCAGAAAAATAAAATTAAAATATAGAATTGTTCAGAAAATTATTTCCAACCCAAATATGTCATGTTCACACATGTTTGACAAAGTTGTTTTTTGACCCTTATTTAAATGACAAATGCAACATAGTTATGATGTTTTCAAACCCATTTGAACAATCAAAATTGGACACACTTTCAAAATCGCCCGAAACACCCTTTGAGGTCCATTTCTGCTCTAATTTCAACATTATTGCATGTTTTCCATACGAACCCTAGCAACCCATCAAACATGTTTAGGGATTTATTTCCGCGCATTAACTTCCTCATACATATATATTGCGCATTGCATCGATGCCATGTGTTGGTTGTTGTTTTCTTTTCGGTGTTGTTCCCCCTCGGTAGAATGCGACTCTGAAGTGAAGGCCAGCAACTCCTTTGATGAATATTTGATCTTAACCGACAAGTCAAGCACTTATCCCAGAAGATCTATCTATTGGTTTTCTTATAACCAAGGCAAGCATAACCTCTTATCTGCTCATATATGGTTTCAAAGTCTTTTGAATCTCGTGCTTTGCATTCGGTTCCAAACTATTTGATGTCAGTAGATAGAGTTCTCCTATATACTGTATAGCCTATATATCCCGATTCACTTCTCCTAGCAGCTATAGGTTTGTTTGTGCGCGCTTCGCTAAACCCCGTGAGTCTTGCTTAGCCATGCCTAGTTGTGATCTGATCCATCCGGTTGATGAATCTGGTCAATGTGTGAATCTACTATGTCAGGTTGTTGTGAATTGAATTATCTTTGATAACTTAACTAATGACGACATGGATGTGAGGCCACAATGGGTTGTGGCATGTTGTCCTGTTCATGCCCCTAGGAGAGAGATCTCGCCTTCGAGCCAAGACTGAGCATACAACCACACGTGGGTCGATGAACCCCGCCCGACTAACTAACTGGTTTAACCCCGTATCCATGAGCCATGCAATTTGATCTTTCCATCTGCGTGTGAGTCGGAAAATGTTTTAGAGAAAATTAGGTCGTGACCGGGACAAGTGATGGACATACACGGATCTTGATCCCGACTCACAGAACAGGTGCCGCCAGGAGGTGGCCAACTCCCTGTTGACGGGGTGTCCCTGTTTGGGTTGACTCATGGGTATGGTTCGACAAGGTAAAGGTCGGGAATCGACCACCCTCTGCCGGCGCTTCCCAGACTAGTGCCAACCCGGTGGCACTAAGAGTCGGTTTGCACGTGTGGGTAAAGTTCTACACCCCTGCAGGGTTAAATCTTTTCGAAAAGCCGTGTCTGTGGTTAAAGACAACTTGGTGACAGATTCTGTGATCATAGCTAACTTGAACGGAATGACTAAAACTTGTTGATAACAAATGAAGGATGCCTCCTCGGAGACGCCGAGAGGGGTTACCTTGTAGCATGAGGTACCGGAACAACTTGAGGTGGTGATCTTTGAAGAACGAAGGGCTGAAATGTTTTGGTGGATGGAAAGATGATGGTTTTAGTAGCTGAGTAGCTTTCTCATCTGTTTTCAAAATACTCCATGATACGTGCTATTCCTTCCTCAACTTGGAAAACAAAGATGGCTTTACGCAAAATAACCTTCATAACTCTTTCTAAAAGAAGCAGATATACAATAGGTTAGCTAAGTCTTGTTGAGTACCTCCCGTACTCAAGTTTGCTTAATTTTGGTTGAGTTCCTCACTTCGGTGGTGATTGAACGTGGACATCGACGACTAGTTTGGGGTTCCCAGGTAGCAGCCTAGAGTCTATGGGCTGGGAGGTCGCCTTATGTTGCGGCCTCTTAGGCCTTTTTGGTTCTTGTTGATTAGCGACATAATTTGCCTTCCGTTGTCTGATGTAATATTAGGTCGTGTGACCTCTGTTTGTAAGCTATACTCTAGTAATACCTGTTTAATACAGTTTCCATATCTAGAGTGCTGCTTTGATCGGTTGTTGGTTTCGAGCTCATTTTTATACAGTTTTAGCTATCCCTGTGTAGTTGTCGCAGTCGAGGGATTGTGGAGCCGATGATCCATTTCTGAGCACGCCTGCCGATGTGATTCGGTCTGGGGCTTGGTAACCCCAGTAACCTTCGATTGTTGTTGCACTTCCTGGACACATAGCAGCTCTGTATAGATTTGGTTCCGTTCCTTCAGTTTCATCCCACTTGTGGACGCTTGGTTATGCATAATTGGTTATGACTAGCATGGACACAAGGAGTAGTAGTACTGAGGTATCCGGCCTACGTGTCGATGAATCCGGCCTGCCTGCCGTTGTTTGTTGCGGCCGGACTGGTAACCCTGAAGCCCTTGTGGGTTCATGACTAGGAGCACATAACACTATGTATATCTCCGGGTCCAGGGTCTGAAAGTGGGCCCCTTGAGGCCCCCCTCCGGGTCTCTTCGGGACTCCGTGGAACCTTCGGGAATTCTAAGACTTTCGGGCTTCGAATTTTCCAATTCCGAGAATATTTCCAGAACAACTTTTCTGAAACTAAAAAAAGCAGAAAACAGAGAACTGGCTCTGTGGCATCTTGTCAATAGGTTAGTCCGGAAAATCGATAAAAATGACATAAATGTATAGCAAACATGTGGGAAACAATAAGAAAAAGCATGGAACATCAGAAATTAAGGATACGTCTATGACGTATCACGGGTCAACCGTTCGCCTCGTCTTGAACCCTTTTATTCTCGGGTCGTAAGACGTCCCGGGACTAAAAGTGGTCTGGAAACCGTTCGCCTGGCCCGAGACCTTCTAGTCATTGGTTGTAATACGACTCGGGACTAAAGGCCCAAACCGTTTGCCTCCCGCGCGCTTTGGAAGTTATTCCATCGGGAGAGGCTTCAAAAACAAAGCGATCGCCCTAATTGCTACAGTAATCGCGTGGCCTCACTTCTTCTTTCTCTTGCTATCCTCTCTTATTCTCCATTCTCCATCATGGCTCAATATGGAATTCGGTTTTTGGAACTGCCCACACATGGTAGGACTCCCGATGTTTCCTACACGAACGAGAGCGCCCGGGTCCCGGTGTCTTCTTGCCGGTTTGAAGCGATGTCTTTCCGAGGATGGTGGCAACTTTCTTGGACTTGATATCGAGTACATGGCCAATCAACGAGATGTGGCCGTCATCCAAATTTCTCACAAGAAGCATGTCCTTGTCTTCCAATGGGAAAGGTAACAGAAACTTCTTCTCTTGCTCTCCTCTCTTCTTTCCCCATTCTCCTCTCTTATTTTGATTCTATATATAGGATAGGAAAATTGCATAGGATAGCAACATGTGTGGACATTTTAATCCTATTGGAAAGAGAGATATTCTTTTAATTCATATATAGGATAGGAAAAATTGCATAGGATATCAACATGTGGCCATTTGTCGGGGGGTTACCCCCGAGTAGGGTAAAGGCAAGTGGTAAAGGCAACAGTCAGAAGAGAAGTTTGGTCGAGTAGCCGCCTACCCGGTACTCGCTACCCGGTCGACTGCTACTCGGTCTTACGAAAAGATGACCAGAAGGAGATATTAAGAGAGTTATGTCCGTTCGAATAGAAGAGCTGGTCCGAGTAAGATTGGCGGGAATCTACTCGGGCCAGAAGTCAAAGGAGCCGTTCTGACACAGGATCCCGCGTATCCTGGGTCCGTACTTGGCACTATTCAAACTACTGTTCATCTGGGACCGGCCTGCCTGACAGTGACAGTGTGGAAGCAGGCGGTCGCAGGATAAGGGGGCCCTACTCTATGTTTGGCACAGTGATACCAGACTGTCCCCTTGGTTTTGCCCAACGACTTTCCGGATGCAGCCAAGATTAGGAACCAAAGCTGTCAGCGGGAACTCGGAAGAAGGACGATGTGCACACTATGTCGACACTTGTCCATGTTTGGACGTATCCGGCTGGGCACCATGTATATAAGGTGCCCCGCCGCCTCCTGCGTGAGGATCGCATGCTGGGACACGAGGAAACCCTAGATTCTTGACCTAGTTGATCACGTAGAGAGAAGAGTGGCTACTCGGTAGCAAGAACATTGTACTGTGGCTACTCGGTGAGACACCAGAATACATAAAGAAAGGCAGGAGTAGGGGTTTTACCTCCTCACGAGGGCCCTGAACCTGGGTAGATTGTGTTGTTTGCAGTGCTTAGTTCTTACCTCGTCGCGTGATCCCTCCCCGAGCACCTCCAGCGTCCATCGTTCCCACATCTTTAGCCATCCTATGGCATCTGCCGTGACTCCACCACGACAGTTGGCGCCCACCGTGGGGAAACCAGCGGCGCTGGCTGGAGTTTCTGTTCGGACGGGATCTTCTTCAGCGGAGCGCGTAGTCTGTGGCCTTGTCCACAGATTCGGCTCTTTCGACTTCGTCACCGACAACGCCGGCGATTTCGGCGGCAGGGCCATGCCGGAGGGCAGCTCGGTGATCTCCTTCGGCTCTCACCTCGTCTACGTCGCCACCGTCATCGACCATGTCTACCCCGAGCTGGTGCATGACGCGGAGGATCCTCCAGCGGTGATCGCTGCTCGCGGAAGGCCTGCGTGCCGTTCTGCGGACCACGCTGAGGTGATGGTGACCGGCTTGGCGGCAAACGCCGGCGCAGCTGCTACTAGCGCCGCGGCCGTCGTCGAGGATCTTGCTGCCTCGAGCGCTGGTGGCAGGACTCACAGGCCTTACGAGAAGGAGTTTAACCTCCCTCCCTCCACCACTCCGACTATTCCCGCGTCGGCTGGACGGAATGGTATGCCAACCCCCACCGACCTCGAGCTCTTGAGCATGAAGGAGCAGCTCGAGCGGCAATGCCAAGAGCTGCTTGCCGAGCAGGCGGAGTTGGACAAGGTCAGGCTTGATTTGAGTCTAGACCAGCTTGAGTACAACAAGGCTCATGGTTTCACGCCAGTCACTAGGAGAGCTAGCAGAGTAGGCGCCACGGGGCGTAATCTTGGTGCCGAGATGGAGACAGTGGTAGAGGTTCCTGCTCAGTCCGCCACCGCAAACACTTCCACTAGGCCTAGGTATAGCACACCTGCCAAAACACTTAGAGCTGCAGAGGCTGTAGCTGCCGAGTTGCCTCGTTTAGACGGCGACGCGCGTGTTAGGCAGCAGGAAAGGCTCAACGAGTTGGTGTTGGAGGCTGCTAGGCAGAATGAGGAGTTTCGGAAGGCCAACCCGGGTGCCGGAGCTTCGCAGGTGGTGCACTCGCACGCGGCTAGATCTAACGATCAGGCCTCGTCTCCGCATCCCAGCCGCGAGAAGAGCCGCAGCGGACGTTCGGCCAGAGATAGGCAAATGCAGGTGTATGACCCGGCTGCTGCCGCGAGACAGCTTGCTGTGCTGCAGCAGCCCGGGCAGGAACACAACGCTGCAAGAGCAGGCTCTCAAGCCCATCAAGCTCAAAGCCAGGCCCGAGATGGAGCGCGCCCAGGTCTTCCTCAGCGTCCCGCTGCTCCGCCTACTCGGCAGAGGCAGCAGCCGCGCGTAGTGGCGCCAGTCGCCAACCCGGTGGAACAGCCTGCAGCTGTGCAGGTGGACAGATATGATGACGGCTACTCGGCCATGGAGATGGCTGGCTATGACATTCAGGACCGTGTTGGTGAGCGCGTGTTGGCGCCTGGAGATGCGAGGCATCAGCTGGACCGGATCAACTTGTCGGCTCGGTTGGAGAACACGGGTCCTCCTGGCCCCGAGTGCTTTGGCCCGCGCATCATGAACGAGCCGTCCGTGAAGAACCCTCAGCTCGCAAGGGGCACCAAGAGCTACAATGGCAGCACCAAGCCCGAAGATTGGCTCAATGATTACGTCACCGCAGTCCACATTGCGGGTGGCAACAGGAGATGGGCGGTGCGGTACGTCCCGCAGATGCTAGAGGGTCCAGCTCGCACTTGGCTCAACAACTTGCCCAAGCACAGCATAAATTGCTGGCTGAACTTCTCGGATGCCTTCGTCAGCAACTTCACCAGCACCTACAAGAGGCCGAATAGGCCACAGCAGCTGTCCGCTTGCAGGCAGCGAGAAGACGAGACAGACCGCGAATATCTTACTCGGTGGAGTACATTGAGGAACACCTGTGAGGATGTGAATGAAGCACAGGCCATCACTTGGTTTGCGCAGGGATGCAGGCCAGCATGTTGTGGCAGAGATTGCAGAGGGAGATGCCAAACACTCTGGCGGAGACCATCAAGATTGCGGATCAGTACGCACTCGGTGATCCCACTCAGCCCCTGATGGACTCCTCTGAGCCGAGAAGAAACTTCAGCAACAGCAAGCGCAACGAGTTCCGCAACAAGCGCAGGGGTGACCGAATAGATACTCGGTATGACCCCGAGGAGGTGAATGCAGTGACTGTTGGAGCTGGGGGTAGCCAAAGGCAGAAACCTGCTGGAGCCTACGGGCAGAACCAGAACCAGGGCCAAGGCAACAAGAAACCATTCCGTACTCCTCAGTCGAGTAGCGGCAACTCCGAGCAGCCGAGGAAGTTCGTCTTTGACGACATGAAGGATGGCCCATGCAGTTTTCACACTCACCACCCCTCCAGGCCTGCTAACCACACTACTCGGCAGTGCGAGTGGTGGGATGTGATCAAGAATGATGGCTTGCCTCCTCCTCCTCCTCTGCCAGCGGCCAATGCCAATGTGCAGCCTACTCGCGCACCCGCAGCTCGGCCGCCAGTGTACCCGAGAAGAGAAAATGTGAACCAAGTGGCTTTAGGAGCCAACCGTCACTTCAACAATGAGAGCTACCGCAACAACAACAACAACTACAACCGCAACAACAACAACAGAGGCAACAACAACTACCAGGGCAACAACAACAACGGCAACAATGGGGGCGGAGGCTCCAACCAGTGCCAAGAGCACCATGAGAGCTATATGATCTTCACCTCTGAGCCAGTCGACAAGCAATCACAGCACAGGCGTGCCATGGAGGTCAATGCAGTGATTCCTGCTGTCCCTCACTACATGTATTGGTGTGACCAGGAGATCAGGTGGTCCCGAGTAGATCATCCCAAGGTGATGCCCAATCCGGGTAGCTACGCCTTGGTGCTGGATCCTACCTTCCCGGGTCCCGAGAAGAATGTGAGGTTCAGCAAGGTGCTAATCGACAACGGCAGCAGCATCAACATCGTGTACAAAGACACACTCGAGAAGCTTGGCCTGGCCGAGAACATGATGCTGCCCAGCAAGACCACTTTCCATGGCATTGTGCCCGGGATCTCGTGCAACCCGATTGGCCGAGTGTGGATAGATGTGCTATTCGGCACCAGGGAGAACTGCCGCACAGAGCGCCTGCAGTTCGAGGTGGTTGATCATCAGAGCCCTTACCATGCTCTGCTCGGCAGGCCTGCTCTGAGCAAGTTCATGGCCTCTACTCATGTTGCATATCGGAAGATGAAGATCCCTGGTCCCAATGGCATAATTACTATCTCTGGTGATTACAAGAAGTCCATGGAGTGTGCCTCTGCTGGTTCCCAGTTGGCGGAGTCGATGGTGATTGCTGCCGAGAAGAAGAAGATGTATGAGGTGGTGGCTATGGCGCAATCTGCGCAAGCTGGCGCGCAAGGCGTGCCGAGTACCCAACACGGGACCGCATTCCAGGCATCTCAGGAGACCAAGAAGGTCCAGGTCGACCCCGAGTTCCCCGACCGCGTAGCCATCATTGGCTCCGGGTTGGCGGAGAAATAGGAAAGCGAGCTCATCCACTTCCTCCGTGAGAATCGGGATGTTCGCCTGGTCCAATGAAGATCTACCAGGAGTCCCGAGGGAGTTGGTTGAGCACTCATTACATGTGCGTCCTGACGCCAAGCCAGTGAAGCAGGCTATGCGCCGCTTCGAAGAAGAGAGAAGGAAGGCCATTGGTGATCAAATCACCAAGCTGCTGATAAGCAATTTCATCATGGAGGTGCTGCATCCGGATTGGCTAGCCAACCCGGTCATGGTCGAGAAGAAGAAGGAGGATCCCAAGGCTACCACTGCATGGCGCATGTGCGTCGACTACACCGACTTGAACAAGGCATGCCCCAAGGATCCTTTCCCGCTACCTCGCATCGATCAGGTGATCGATTCCACTACTGGTTGTGAACTGTTGTCTTTCATAGATGCCTACTCTGGTTTCCACCAGATTGCACTCAATCCTGCTGATCAAATAAAGACTGCTTTCATTACCCGTACGGGCTTATTGCTATCGTGTCATGTGTTTTGGCTTGAGGAATGCGGGTGCAACCTATCAGAGATGCATGCAGAAATGCTTGCACGACCAGCTCGGCAAGAATGTGCAGGTGTACGTAGATGACATTGTCATCAAAACGAATAAAACACATACTCTGCTTGCCGACCTGGAGGAAACGTTTGCTAACCTACGCAAGTACAAAATGAAGCTGAATCCGAGTAAATGCACCTTTAGTGTCCCGGCTGGCAAGCTACTCGGCTTCCTGGTGTCTAGTCGGGGCATTGAAGCCAATCCTTCAAAGATAAAAGCTATTGAGAGCATGTCTTTGCCGAGATCCCTGAAAGATGTGCAGAAATTCACCGGTTGCTTGGCATCTCTGAGCCGTTTTCTGGGCCGAATGGGCGAGAAGGCCCTACCTCTGTACCAATTGATGAAGAAAATTGACAAGTTTGTCTGGACTCCGCAAGCGGATGTGGCATTCAACGAGCTGAAAGCAATGCTGGCTAGCGCTCCCATCTTGGCTAGTCCGCTACCCAAGGAGCCAATGCTGCTGTACATTGCTGCGACTAACCGAGTAGTCAGTGTGGTGACTGTGGTGGAACGAGAAGAAGAAGGCAAGAGTGTGCAGCGCCCAGTGTACTATCTCAGTGAAGTGCTGTCCAGCTCCAAGCAAAACTACCCGCACTACCAGAAGATGACCTACGGCGTGTACCTGGGCGCCAAGAAGCTAAAGCATTATTTGCCAGAGCATCCTATCACGGTTGTGAGCTCTGCTCCCATCTCGGATATCATGGGTAACAAGGAGGCGAGTGGCAGAGTAGCCAAGTGGGCAATCGAGCTGGCCGCGTATGCACCCGCGTACGCGAGAAGAGAAGCCATCAAGTCTCAGATTCTGGCAGAATTCCTGGTGGATTGGGCCGAGGTGCAGTATGAACCTCCTGCTCCAGTTTCTAATTACTGGAAGATGCACTTTGATGGCTCGAAGGTGAAGGAAGGCCTTGGTGCTGGCGTAGTGCTTACGTCACCCAAGCGAGATCAACTCAAGTATGTGCTGCAGATTCACTTCAAGGCGTCCAACAATGTAGCAGAGTATGAGGCAGTGGTGCATGGTTTGCGAGTAGCCAAGGAGGTTGGCGTGCAGCGCATTATATGCTATGGCGATTCAGATCTGGTGGTGCAGCAAGTCTCTGGTACTTGGGATGCTCTAGATGCCAACATGGCATCCTATCGCTTCCTGGTACAGTCTATGACTGGATTCTTCGAGGGCTGCGAGTTCCAGCACATCCACCGAGCAGAGAACAAAGCGGCAGCTGAGCTGTCCAAGTTGGGATCTTCTCGGCAATCCATCCCGGCGGGAGTTTCCTTGGAGCACTTGAGGAAGCCATCCATCAAGCCCTCTCCTAACTCGGAGTCCATATTTGTTCCTTCTCTGCCAAGTGAGGAATCTGATCCCATGGAGATTGACTGGGAGAATGCTGCAGGAAACTCGGGGACTGCCACTCCTTACTCGGGGACTGCCACTCCTTACTCGGGGACTGCCACTCCTTACCCGGGGACTGCTGTCCTTAACCCGGGGACTGTCGCATTCATTGAGGAAGTCCTTGCCAATCGATCTGGGCTCCAGAGAAGTGCTCCCATCCCCAAAGAGCAACCAGAGGTGCCTGTCCCGATGGAAGTGGACGAACCAGTGTTTCCCTTACGGGAGACACCGAGTTGGGCCATGCCCATATTATCCTTTCTGAGGGACGGCACTCTGCCAGAAGATGAAGTGGCTGCAAGACAGATTCAGAGAAGAGCCAAGGGCTACACTATAGTCCGAGATGTGCTGCATAAGAGAAGTGCCACCGGCGTGCTGCAACGTTGTGTGGACCCAGCAGAAGGAGAAGAGATCCTGGTAGAGATACACCAAGGAGAATGCGGGCACCATGCCTCTTCTCGGGCGTTAGTCAAGAAAGCTTTTCGGCATGGCTTCTACTGGCTCACAGCACTGCAGCAAGCTGAAGACATCGTGAGGAAGTGCAATGGCTGCCAGATGTTCGCGAGTAAGATTCACATGCCTGCTTCTGAACTGAAAACCATTCCTATCACTTGGCCATTTGCTGTTTGGTGCTTGGACATGGTCGGGCCCTTCCAGCCGGCTAGAGGCAACATGACTCACATCTTGGTCATGGTGGATAAATTCACCAAGTGGACCGAGGTGAAGCCTATTCGGAGATGCGATGGGGCTACAGCTGTGAAGTTCGTGAAGGATGTGATCCTGAGATATGGCTACCCGCACAGCATCATCACCGACAACGGCACAAATTTTGCTGAGGGAGCAATGGTGCGGTTCTGCAGAGATAAGCACATCCGACTAGATGTTGCGTCTGTTGCGCATCCCGCCTCCAATGGACAAGTGGAAAGAGCAAACGGCATGGTACTGGCAGGCATAAAGCCAAGGCTGATGGAGCCACTGCTGAAAACACCTGGGTGTTGGCTAGACGAGTTGCCAGCGGTGTTGTGGAGTCTAAGGACTACCCCTAACCGGTCAACCGGCTACACGCCATTCTTCTTGGTATACGGGGCTGAGGCCGTGTTGCCAATAGACCTAGAGCATGACTCCCCCCGAGTAACCCTCTACACTGAGGTGGAGGCGAGAGAAGCTCGAGAAGACGACGTTGACCTGCTTGAAGAAGCAAGAGAGCTGACTCTGTCACGTTCGGCTATCTACCAGCAAAACCTGCGGCGTTATCATAGCCGAAAGGTGAACCCAAGGGTTTTCCGAGAAGGAGACTTGGTCCTTAGGCTTGTGCAGCGCACAGCCGGGATGCACAAGTTGTCTCCTCCATGGGAAGGGCCCTTCATTGTGAGCAAAGCGTTGCACAACGATGCTTACTATCTTATAGATGCGCGCCCACCACAGGCGAACAGGGCAGATAAAGCTGGAGAGGAAACCAAGCGCCCTTGGAATGTAGCTCTACTCCGTCGTTTTCATTCGTGAGAAAAGATGTGTATGTACCCTCTTATCCGAGTTGAAATTCTACTCTGCAATCTGAAATTGATCTCGGGGACTGCCGTCGTCCAAAATTGCTCTAAGTGTTTCTACTCAGCTTTACCTTTTGCCTATTCGGTTGCTCTACTTCAAAATTCAAAGGTACATTGAGTACTGTGTTTAAACCTACATGCCAACTCTTCGACTTTGCTGCTGTCCGAAACCCGGCTTCATGGCAAGCAAGAGAACAAGCAAAAGGTCCATGAGCACAAGAAAAATTACTAAGGAAAGGAAGAGTGCAGGAACCGAGTAGGGTGCTTTTATTACTGTTTTGTGTACTATCTTTTCGGCTAAGTGGTGGGCTGCGTTACTATGATTGTTTCTAAGCGGCTAAGTATTTGTAGCTCTACTCTTTAACTCTTGTGACTCGAATACCAAAAAAGCAACAAGTTGCGGGTAGAGCTGAGACTAAAAGAGAGAGTGAATAAGAAATGCAACTCGGGGACTCGCATGATAACGCAACCCGGCATCGAGCCCAGGCTCAGCAAATTGATTAAGTTGAAAGTAACAAGTGGGAATAAAAATGAGTAGCAACGGAATAAAATAGTCTGATACATTTGCACCCGGCATCCCGGGGATCTGATAAATGTTTGAGAAATAAAGCTGCAGGGTAAACTCAGGTTGAGGCGGCGTTCTCGGTGCTAGCCTTGGCTGCCTCCTCTTCAGCAGTGGCCTTGGTCGTGTCCGTTTCCAGGCTGGCGTCAACAGACTTCGCTGCTTCGTCCTCGGCGTTGGGCTCGGTGGCTACCTGGTCTGGAGTGGCCGTGGCCACCGAGACGGGCGTTGTCGCGGAGGTGGAGCCGCTGGCTTGGGCGCGAAGGTTGATGGTGTCGTCGAGGGCAGCTCCTGACGAGGTGCCGAACTCGAGCGCGGAGGTGTCGATCGACATCTCCACGTTCTCGTCCTCCTCGTTGCTACCCGCGATGACCGCGGCCTTCCCCTTCCCGTCCTTGGCAGCTGGAGAGTCGAAGTAGCTCAGGTCCGGCTCGTCGGTGTCCGTCTCCTCGTCTTCATCCTCCTCCTCGCCCTCGTCCACCTCGGTGTCGGGCTCGGTGAGGCCGTCGATGAAGGTCGCTGTGTCGGCATACTGCGCGATCTCGTGAGCAATCACCTGGCGAACAGCCACGTAGTCGGGGTCCTTCTCCCACTTGGAGTCTCGGCGCATCTCGCGGATGATCTGCATATTCAGGTTCTCGTACCAAGTGGTTACGAAGAGCAGCATCATGTCTGCACCTGCCCGAGCTCCCGAGGCGCGCCATTTCTTCAATTCAGCTTTCACGCGCTGCAGCTTCAAGGCAAGCCCAGAGATTGTTGTCGGCGCGGAGTCCTCAGGCCAGAAGACGTTGTGGATCTGGAAGGCGACACGCACCAACTCGGTGCCCACGCCCGCTAGCCGCGGACACTGGCTCTGCATAATCAGGATACTCTCCTCGATTTCTGCTCTGGTGTCCATAGGCTCGCCCTTCTCAGCACGAGCTGCTCGGATCTTTTCCAGGGCAGGCACGCTAGAAGATTCAAGATTGGGAAAGATTCCTGCAAGAGCTATCGAGAAGATCAGAAACGATAACAGAGTGGGAGCATGAAACGAGAAGCGGAGAAGAAAGGCGCAGCCGAACAGCGGAGAAGCGGAGAAAAGGGAACACTTACTGTTCAAATCATGGCGCAGTCCTAACAGCTGGGTCTTCCATGTTTCCTCGTTGGTTTTCGTCAGCACCTCACACTCTTGTTTTAGGGTTCTCTCCCTGGCCTTGGCTGCTGCTTCGCTCTTCGCCTTCTCGGCGATTACTCTATCCCTCTCGGCACCAAGGTTGATAGCATCCTGGAGCGCAGCCTACAGCTGGACTTGGAGCTTCTCCATCTCAGTAGTGTGCTCTTTCATCAGCTCGACAGCCTGGCTGGACAGTTGCTGCTGCACCTCAGCCGGTTTGAGGCAATCCTGATGTTCTTCAACAAACTTCTTATGATCTTCTGAAAAGAGCAGGGCACGGTTAGCAGAGAAGCGAAAGAAAGAAGTACAGGAAAGGCCGAGTAGACGGCAACGTACCTTCCAATCTCTTGATGGTGGCCTGGCCATTCTCGACGAAGGCACGGCAGTTCTCGTGCTCGTCAGTTAGGGCCTTCAGCTTCCCTGCAGAGTAAAATTAGTTAGCGCAAAAAGCAAAAGCAGGCGTAAACACCAAACTCAAGAACCGCGCAGCTAGAAGCGTACCTTCAACTTCAGACAGCCTCAGAGTGCTGTTCATCACTTCCTTGTCGGCTTCCTCGGCAATCGTCTTCTCTTTTTCCAAGGCGGCAATGCGCCTCTTGGCAATGGCATGATTCCAGAGTAGCCGACGATGCAAGTTAGTCCGTTTCAGTACGCTATTCTGAGAAGCAAAAGAAACAAGAATCATGCAAAGCACTTGAGATTCAATCCGAGAAGGCAGCTACTCGGGAGAGTGTCCGCCTACTCGGCCAGAATCTCGGGGACTGGGTGATGGATAAGGAAAAGAAGAAGAGTAGAAAAGAAGTGAAAATGCAACTCGGAGAGGATGATTAGGAACTTACCGAGTAGGATTGCTCGAGGTCCTCGGCGTTCTTGCGGTGGACAAACATCTTGGCAGCAAGTGTAGCAGAGGTGGTCGAGACGGTCATGGGTTTGCAACCCAAGTCCACCTTGTTCCAATCCTGACGCATATGGTCGATGTCGCCCAGATCGATGCCGTTCCAGTTGGGGTTGCCGAGAACTTTGCTGTCCCACTTGGCGTCGATGAAACCGATCAGGTCGAGTACTTGCTCGAGGCTCTGGGACGTTATCGCCTGGTCTTGGACTCCCCGAGAAGCAATGGAGATGGACTTGTCTTGATTTGGGGCCGGGGGCCTGGAGTCCACTGCCACGGCTTTCCTCCCTTTCTGAATAGCAAGATTCCGGTCCTTAGGGGAAAAGCCGACCTGGTGCTGATGGCTAACTTTCACCATGTAGTCAGGGTAGCAGGGCTGATCAGCTGCAGCGGCGGCGGCAGCAACCGCGTTGGGATCACGAATAACCAGCTGACTGGACTGGCCAGTTGATGTTGGCGGCGGCATGTCGGCAGCCCGCTTCTTGGTCTTCTCCTTCTGGGCAGTTGGCTTCGCGGCGACTGGCTTCTCGGTTTTCTGCTTCTCGGTCTTCTTCTCCTCAGCCTTCTCCTTCTCGGCGGCTTTCTTCTCGGCTGCCTCCTTCTCTGCAGCATCTTGGGCACTCTTCCTTGTAAGCGGCCTGGCCGGAGGGCTGGGTGCAGCATCGGTTGTCTGCACCGAGGAGGAATCAGGCTGAGCGCTACCCTGATCTGTTGGTGGCGCCAGGGGCGCGCTATCCGGTGCGGCATCAGGCTGGGCGCTACCCTGCACGGCGACTGTTTGCATGTCGCTCAGAGGGTAATGCCCAGTCGCGTCTTCTACCCGCTGCTCGGCAGCGGGATCTGGCTGTGAGGCATCCATTTCTTCTACCCGCGGCTGGGCCGCGGGGTCTTCTTGTCCAGCAGCCCCTGTTGCTGGTTACTCCTCTCCTTCTTCCTGCCGCTCAAGGGCGGCGTCGTTTGTGCATCTCTGTATCTTGATCTTGGTTCCCCTCGGCGGTGTTGGCCGGAGGAGAAGGTGGCTTCTCTTGGTGAGCAGCGTCCTGCGCCTCCTGCTCGGCGCGGGACTGCGGCTCTGGCTCGGCGTTCTGGGCATCAGTGCCCTCTGATCGTGCGTTGGCGGCGTCGTTCTCATCGCCGTCGAGGTCGATTAGATTGTCGACATCGATGGCAGCCTTCTTCTGAGTCTCGGTGGACGCAAGAGCGGCATCCGCGTCCAAGGGGGCTCTGAAGAGAAAAATAGGGTCAGAAATAAGAAGAGGGCAGAGGAAATCAAGAGAAAATAGCGAGGCAAAAGGATTGGGAGTCAACCGAGAAGAACAAAGTAAACAGAAACGTGCAACCGAGAAGGAACTTACCCCTTGTGGGAAGGAATCGCTGGCTTCTTTCTCTTCACGACCTTCTTGGTCGCCTTCTCGGTCGCCTTCTTCTTCTTGGCGGGAGGTTCTTGGGCGCCACTACCTGTCCGTTTGCGGGTGGCAGGAGCGGCAACTGCAAGAGGCTTGACGACCTGGGCCGCCTCATCCTCATCATCATCCTCGTCTTCGCCGCCAGCATCAGCAGCATCTGTGAAATAGAAAGGAAGAAAAGCACTTCAGAAGCAGAAAGCGATTGGTTTACGCTACTCGCGGTCAGAAGGGATAAGTTCGATTACCTTCAACCTCATCCTCGGACCAGTCACGAAGGGACGATTCCGCGGGAGGATCACCCGCCTGGGCGGCGTCAGAAGGATCGAGCTGGTCCGTGGTCTCGAAGGAGGCCTGGTCATCTTCCTCTCGGTCAGATGACCAGTTGCCCTCAAAGCGCTCACAGCTCTCAGCAAGCTGGCGGTCAAGGACCTGAAAGACAGAGAAACATTGCAAATTAGCCGAGTAGCGTGAAGGCACTCTACCCGGATGGGCGTGCAAACACAAAGCACACTAAGCCTAGGGAAATTTGCTAAGTATCCTACTCGGCAAGGCGTGCAAACAACAAGCACATTAAGCCTAAGTATTTCTCCTAAGTATGCTACTCGGCAAGGCGTGCAAACATCAAGCATACTAAGCCTAGGCAGTTCTGCAGAGTGCGTTACTCGGCGCGGAATGCAATTGCTAGTCGCGGCAAGGAGAGAAGGCTATCTACTCGGATCACATACATACTGGAAGCAGAGTAAGGAGAACGTACCCGTGGAATCGGCTTCGTGCGGCTGAAGGGGATGAACCCATACTGCCAGTTATCTCGGAGGCCCGTGGTCAGGATGGACCTTGCGTGCGCGGCGACGTCCGCGTTGCTGAGCTCGAACGTGGTCGTCCGAGTGCAATCGCGGGGGCCTCCCAGGTAGCACATTGGGTGGGAGCGCTGCTGCAGAGGCAGCACCCGGTTCCGGATCCAGCAGGCGACGGGGTCATCGCTCTTGAGGCCCTCCCCGATTAGCTCAGCGAGCCGCTCCCCCATCTGCACGGCGTTGCGGTCGTTGGAGGGCTTCGTCTTCCAATTCTGCCCGGATGGAGCTCGGTTGCTCCAAGCAGGCAGATTGATGCGGTCTGTTACCTTTCCCTCCTTCGTGGCGGGGATATTCTTCACGTAGAGGAAGGACTTTTGCCACATACGGACGGAATCCAAGCCCTTGATGCGAGGGTGATTGGTTCCCGTCCGCTGCACCATCATGGCGCTGCCGGTATCGGTTACCCGGCTGCCAGTGGCCGCGCCGTCCTTCTTCCCGGTGCTCTGCTGACGAAGGTGGAAGTACTTCAGCCATGTCTGCACCGTGGGGCGGACGCCGAGAAAGGCCTCGCACACCACGGTGTGATAGGCGAGGAAGACGACTGCGTTTGGGGGGAGATGGTGCATCTGAACACCGAAGTGGTCCAGAAAGGAGCGGAGGAAATCGGATGCCGGCAGGCCGAATCCTCGCGCGAAGTGCGCGAGGAAGACGACATGCTCGCCCTCCCGCGGGGCCGGAACGAGTTCGCCGTCGGACGGCCGGCACTGAACACCAGGAGGAACCCTCCGGGTGTTCACGAGCCAGGAGCAGTGATCGACGGTGACATCAGAACCAGCCCAGCCGGCGCGAGCAGCCATGGCACCGAGTGAGAAAGTGGTGGAAGGTTTGGAAAAGTCTGTTGGAAAGAATGAATCCGCGGCGGCGCAAAGAGTTGCTCGGCGGCGGAGCGCTCGGTGGCGGAGAAGAAACAGAGAGGCGAAAGAAGAAAGTACGGAGGAAGGAGAAAAGGAAGTTACCGATGGGGGTATTTATACCCTCTCCTCAGATTACCGTTACCATCGGGGTAGTGGGATCGATCGTGGCCATAACTCTCGTGTGGTGGGGCCTGTGGCCGGTTAGAAACGCACGCAAGCGCGGAACGCGCGCGTAACTGCCACAGTTGATCCCACGACCAGATCGTGGCCTATTACTGCGCTTGATGGGACATGACGAGCCGGTGGGCCCACCCCGTGAAAACTAGGCGCGTGGCACGTCGTGTCCTGGGCAGCGAGACGTCGGGGTCACGGATGCTTGGCACGTGTCCAGTTGCAGCACGGAAGGCTGGATTGTGCTCTGCGCTGCAGAGACTCTGCTTAAGAAATTCTCTAAGTCCTTTTACTCGGACACAGAGAAGGAGACTAGCCCTATTCGGAAGAGAAGAGACCAGAGGTACTTTCCAGAATGCTACTCGGAGGTTTCACTCGGCATCTTGAGGCTCAAGGGTGGTGTTGCAAAGATTGGTTTTAAACTGGCAGAGCCTAGTGAACGAGTTCGCAAGACTCTACCAGCTTCGGGGACTGCTGTCGGGGGGTTACCCCCGAGTAGGGTAAAGGCAAGTGGTAAAGGCAACCGTCAGAAGAGAAGTTTGGTCGAGTAGCCGCCTACCCGGTACTCGCTACCCGGTCGACTGCTACTCGGTCTTACGAAAAGATGACCAGAAGGAGATATTAAGAGAGTTATGTCCGTTCGAATAGAAGAGCTGGTCCGAGTAAGATTGGCGGGAATCTACTCGGGCCAGAAGTCAAAGGAGCCATGCTGACACAGGATCCCGCGTATCCTGGGTCCGTACTTGGCACTATTCAAACTACTGTTCATCTGGGACCGGCCTGCCTAAAAGTGACAGTGTGGAAGCAGGCGGTCGCAGGATAAGGGGGCCCTACTCTGTGTTTGGCACAGTGATACCAGACTATCCCCTTGGTTTTGCCCAACGACTTTCCGGATGCAGCCAAGATTAGGAACCAAAGCTGTCAACGGGAACTCGGAAGAAGGACGATGTGCACACTATGTCGACACTTGTCCATGTTTGGACGTATCCGGCTGGGCACCATGTATATAAGGTGCCCCGCCGCCTCCTGCGTGAGGATCGCATGCTGGGACACGAGGAAACCCTAGATTCTTGACCTAGTTGATCACGTAGAGAGAAGAGTGGCTACTCGGTAGCAAGAACATTGTACTGTGGCTACTCGGTGAGACACCAGAATACATAAAGAAAGGCAGGAGTAGGGGTTTTACCTCCTCACGAGGGCCCTGAACCTGGGTAGATTGTGTTGTTTGCAGTGCTTAGTTCTTACCTCACGCGGCTACTCGTCGCGTGATCCCTCCCCGAGCACCTCCAGCGTCCATCGTTCCCACATCTTTAGCCATCCTATGGCATCTGCCGTGACTCCACCACGACACCATTTGAATCCTACTGGAAAGAGATAGTTTCTTTTGATTCATATAGCAACATGTATCCATTTGAATCATATATGTGTCCATTTGATCCCATTTTGTTCCATTTGAGTCCTACATGTATCCATTGGAAAGAATAAACTTGTTGCAACGTTGTTTAACATTTGTTCCATTTGTTGTTGCATCGAAACAATATACTTGTTGCAGCGGTATTTAACATTTGTTCCTTTTTTTTGTTGCAGTAGTGACAAAAATTGTCCAGAACTCCTGAATTTCCTTGTCAACAGCAGCATACGTTTTGCTATAACACGGTAACGAGTAAAATGAATCGTACTAGACATCGAGAATAATGTGATATGGTGATTAAAGATTTTAATCACGGTCATATCATTCATCTCTTCTCCAGATAATTATTGGTATCGCGAAGTAATGGTGACTTACTTAATAACCAACAGGTTCAGCAGTTTTCTTCATGTAACTAGCATTTATGGTGGAGTAGCAAGAATTCCAGCCCAAGGTGCAGAGCTTGTTGGTCGCCAATAAATGAACATTTTTTTCTCTCTTCATCTTGATTATGTATCTTTAGTATGCATGATGATTTGTGAGAGTTGAACTGTTTCATATGCTCTAAAATGTCGTACTCCATCAAGCACACATTTGAGTATTGTAAGAGTAATTTATTTAAAAGTATATTGGATTCCAAGGCGAGCCAAATTGATAATGCTCCATGTTGCCTTGAACTCTTGATATATTTGATCACATGGATCATTAATCTCTTTTTCATATCATCAACTTATATTTATTACATGAAATTATTTTTTGGAGTTGCGCCATTTTGTATGAAAATTCTCGTGTTCTAATTGAACACATCATTTGATCCTACACGCATTCGAGATGCGAGGCTGATTTAAACGAGCATACTACATTCGAAGGATAGTCAAATCAATACGGCTCCTTATAGGTTTTTTAGGGATATAAAATGTGGATTATGTTAACCAATAAAAAAATAAAAAAAATATTCATCCGGACTTAAAGTAGTTATCCCCATAATTACAAAAAATATTTGTAAAGGCAAAACCTAGCTCGAACGCTAAACAGAACCTACAGGTACAAACCGAGCTACGCATCCGTGCCCACACCAAGCAGCGACGCCGTCGGAGAGGAGCGGGGAGCGAGCCGGCAAGAAGGTTGGAGAGTTTGAGACGACTCTCAAAATGAAAGAGGGTGATGTGAGTCCTCTCCGCTGACGGTGCGCGATGA